>PVJH01008452.1:0-85277 GCA_004026705.1 Nesogale talazaci | reverse complement strand
GTTTGCCTCTGTTTTGGTTTTGTTTCTGTTCTATCGATCTGATCAAGAACATGCTGTTCTGTAAGATGCTGACATCTTTATTTGTCATGTGGGACTTGATGTACATTTTGAATTCACTAAGTACCAATTGATCATGACATATAATAATGAATCTGAAAAGGTTCTTGATTCTATTTCTCTTTGAGGTATTTTAAATATATTTCTTTCCACAGCATATCATCTATTCTTACATCTCATCTCTCACGAATATATAAGAAAATCATTTTCTTTACCTCCGTGTCTCATTCTCTCCATTTTTCTCAAGTTCCTAAAGGCAGAGTGGAACTTGCTGCAAATGTGGCGAGATAGATGCATTCATTCTATGGCAGGCACTTTCCCTATCATTGGGAGATGCAACTGAATCAGAGTGAGTTTCAGAGTTTGACTGATTTAAGGAGCTCCTGCTTTTACTTATTTCTTTCAGGAGCATGGTCTTTTGTGACAAGGGTCAATAGGAGAAAATTTGTATGCACATGACTCTATGACAGAGAGGAAACAAAAAATAATGGAGAGAATAGGTTCACTATCCCAGACCCTAGGACTAGATCTGATTCCTGGAATAAGAGAATGTTACCGTGGATGTGAAACAGATTTACTGTGTAATAAATTCATTGAATGACTTCTGAGTCACTGAGTCACAAGTGGAGCTGTGCTGTGGTTTGGTAACAAGGTATCATAGGGAGAGGCTATCCCTTAATTTGATCATCTAAAGACTTTTCAAAAACACCATCAAGCAGCCTTCAGAGTCTGAGCTTGGAGATTCCACCAGAAATAGATGAGATTAAAGTGGTGAGTTAACGAGGTGAAGACTGGGGAAAAGCAGAAAGGATATTTCAGGCAAAGCAGAAAAATTGAGGACAAACACAAGCCCAGTCTTCAGGATCATTTCATGTAACTTATTATTGATAGAGTTTTAAATTACGACGAAGGTAGCAGCGAAGTATAAGACTGAAATTAGGGGGGAGGGAGAAATGAAATTAAGCAGGTCTTCTTTACTATCTTAAAAACACACACACACACACACAAAAAAAAAAAACCAATAAACAGGATTTCTCCAGGGCTTATCAGCTCCAGTGGAGGGTTTGTACTTACACAAATATCTGGATAAAGAAGTGTAAAGTTCCATTTGGACTCCTCTGGAACAAAGACAGCGGGAAGGGAAGAGAATGAGGACCATGTGCCAGGTTCTAATGCCCATGTCATTGCTGGTTCTGTGCCACTAAGATAGGCATTCTGACTATCAGGGTATGTTTAGTAGAATGTATTTGCTTTTATCTATTCTGAGAGGTCACTGATTGGCATCAGATAATTGTTTTTGTAGCATTCATTACACTTTTCCCTTTAGGTTCTCCAGGAGGCTGCAATGGCTGCTGATGTTGACAGTAATATTGAACCCTTCTTACTCTCCAGCATTTGGTACAAAGGTCAGCTAAAGCACTAATTCTCCTCCTTCAATATGGCCTGAAGCTTTAATGCATCTCCTAGAGGCTGCGCTGAGGTTGATATGCTAATTAGGCAATCACATTATCACCTTAGATTCTAAACCCAAATTCATTTTAATTCAAGTCATATAGACTTGACTTCTACTTTTTCATGTTTCTCTTTGTTTGTCTGTTTGTTTGATGTGTGTGTGTGAGAGAGAGAGAGAGAGAGACAGACAGAGAGAGAGAGACAGAGACAGAGACAGAGAATGGGGCTGGGAGAAGAGACCAGGATGAGATCAGTAAACTGGTTTTGAGATGCACAGTCTGAGTAACACAGCAGCAGTGGTATGTTGAACATAGCAGGATTCAAAAGAAGAAAGTCATTAGAGGAAAAGACATTGGACTTAGATTAGACATGTGTGATCCATTAACTACAGAGCAGCCTAAGCTCCATCAATTGTGATGGAGAAGTTAATTATCATATAATCACCCAAACTGCAAATTTATAGTTTTCAAAGTGTTTTTTTTTTTGGGGGGGGGGACGGTGTACACTGAGGTTGCTTTCTAGGGGACCTGGCTGCATAATGGTTACACACTAGGCTGCTACCTGCAAGATCAGCAATGTAAAGCACCAGTGTCTCCTCTGGAGAAAGTTGGGGCTTTCTAATCCCATAAAAAGTGACAGTCTTGGAAACTCACAGGGATAGTTCTCCCCTGTCCTTTATGGTTGGGAGGAGTTGACGTCCACTTAAAGATGGTGAGCTTGTTGGTGCTTATGCTGCTCTCTAGGTCCTTCAGCAGGTCTTCCACTAGTAACTTTCTATGTACTCCATTTGCACACTGCCTCCATGTATAGAGGGCAATTCATTCTTTTGTGCCACCAGCCTCATGATCATGATTTTCTTTAAAAGGATTCTTTCCTAAAGTAACAAGATGGCTGACATATGACAAGCATTATTTTATCAAATTACGGTATTCAAAGCAGAGAGAAAGGAGATAAAAGAAAGCTTATGTTTCCTGGGGCTTATTAAGGACAAAGGGCATTTCAAGAGATTCCTACTTGACTTTCCAGTTTTTCTAACTGACCAAATAGTGAGCCTCATAGTGTTATAGGTAGGCTTGTTGTGCCAATACGGCCCATGAACACATGTGAGATGAATTGAAGGGCAGAGAAGATAAATGGCTTGGCAAGCCTTGCTTTTCTCTCTCTTGCACTTCTATCTGTGGACCAGTGTGCAGCTGACTGCCTCACTTGTTCTGTGCCTCCATTTGCAAGCTACACTACCTGTGGAACACCTAACCTGTGGACTGTGTCACTGTAAGTTGTAGTTCCTTCAAGCCCTACTTCACCACGCTCCTGGAATATACATCTCTTGAGCTAGGGACTCTTGAGCTCCGGACCCTGTCATCTGACTTACTATTGGTGACCTGTCTTGCTGTTTACTGTCTGTGGTCAGATAGCCTGAATTGCTCTAGTGAGGACTACACAGCAGCCCTCAAGACTTGAAGGACTGCCAATGTATTAGTTGTCTCACAGAAGTGAGTTGCACTGAGCCATTTGTACTGTTTTATAGATTAACTTTTTTATTTCTTATGTTAGATATCTATATAAATATATATACAATTATTACTGCCCTGGTTTTGTTTCTCTAGAGGACCCTGTATATATAGCTTCTTCTAGGTATAAGAAATGCTGAGTAAATAAGTATCTGGCGAAGATGAATGACATTTTCAAGATAAACTGTCATCCCCTAATTCTTCCCCAACCAAAACCAGCATATTTTCATCAAAAGAATAATCAGAAATGACCGGTAGGTAGGAAAGCACAGTTTCTGATACATTTACCCACAAAGAAGAGGTAGTAGAAAAGGAAAAGAGAGTTGTTGTTTTTTTATCTAGAATTTTACTAGCCAATAAGGAATACTAGAAGATAAGCTAGTTAGACATTGAGAAAGAGAGAATGATTTCCACTTTCCACAGCTACCTGGAAATGGTTTCAGTCCAGGGATGTGGACACATGCAAATAGACAGGGGGGAAGATCAAGCTACAGCTCAAGAGAAATTGTCTTCTAAGTATCATCAATGTTCATTATAGCAGTTGGAGTCAAGAATTTTGCATCTTGGGAAAACATAAGGTGAGTGAAGAAAAGAGACAAAACTACAAGAGCTGCCAACACTTAAGTAATAGGGAAAGAAACTTAGATTCTGCAAGGAAGAAGAAAAAAGAAAAGGAGGAAAATCAGCTCAGGATAATATCATGAATGTCCAACAGGAATTTCAAGGTCCAAGATAGAGAATAAAATACTGTGGAAAAGCCAAAGAAGAGAAGGTGGAAAACATCATTTATACAACTTGGACAATAAGATCTTAATTGTTTTTGGTAGCAATATTTTCAATATTCAATATTCAAGAAAAAAGGCATGACTAGGAATGTAATTAAATAAAGGATAAATAAATATAAATATATTACATATTTATATAAACATAAATATGTTACAAGCATGCACACACACATAAAGGAAAATGTGGCCATCACTAAGATTTGAAGTATCTAATATCAAAAAACATAAATGACATAACAATTTTAGGCAATATGATTTTTTAAAGAGATCCTGAAAGCAGGTCTTATTTCAGGACATCCTTGAAATCATCCGTATTCCTAATATGCCTACAGATGGGCATACATAGGCACTTTGTATCATCTTTTAAATTTAATAAATGCTGTAGTTGAGCCTTACATCCCGACTCCCATCCTAACTAGCTTCCTTACCTTGGGTTAAGGACTTGCTCATGACCATGCATCTAGTTTGTAAAGTAATTGAACTTTAAAATCAAGTCTAACTCCAAAGCCTACATTCTTCACTATTGAGAGCTCTGGTGAATGTTTTGAATATGAATCAGTTTCCACTTATTTTTTCCCACCTAATCTCCCTCCCTTCTTTCATCCCTCTCCATCCCCTTTCCAAATGCCCCCATCCTTATCATAATCTTTAAAATCTTTTCCTTTTGTAGGAAAACCATATTTTCTTGGGATTTTTTTCCTTTATGATAATGATGTCATGAAATATCTGTCTTTATTAGATCGAATAACTTCACTGTTTGTCCTTTCAGCTAGAAGAACAAACTAACTTGTCTTGGAAGAAGTACAGTGAAAATATTCCTTAGAGGCAAGGATGGCAAGATTTCCTCTCACGCACTTTGGACACGATGTCAGAAGAGACCAGTCCCCGGAGAAGGCCATCATGCTCAGTAATGACAGAGAAATAAGGAAGGAAGCCAGAGAAGTAAGGACAAAGAAAATGAAGCAGGTCTTTAAGGAGCTGGATGGACACAGTGGCTGCAACAAGGGGCTCAGGCTTAGGGCTAATTGCGAGGATGGTGCAGGACTGGCAGTGTTTCCTTTTAGTGTGCATAAGGTTGCTATGGGGTGGGACTGACTTGATGGCACAGAACCACAGCAGAGGCTTTGCTGAGCATAATGTCTTTGAATGTCGTCCATGGCACAAGGGTTTTGAGAGTATCACCATTATTTTTCAGGGATGTATAATATTCCATTGGGTGTATTTATTCTCCACTGATGGATTTTTTTGGTTATTTACATCTTTTTTATATTATAGAGTTTGCTGAAATAAACATAGATGTGTATATATGTGCTTGCGTTTTCTTCCTTAATACTTTGAGGGTATATAACAAGTAAAGAGAGAGTAGGATCATATAGTTTTTCTTTACATTTGTTTAAAGAAGTACCATACTGTTTTAAATGTGATTATATAATTCTACAATCCTGCCAGCAGGTATAAGCATTGCAATCTCTCTATATCCTTTGTTTTTGTTTTAGTTTTGCTGTGTTGTCGACAGTGGCATTTTGTCATTGTTTTTATTTGCATTTCTTTTATAGCTAATGTTTAGGAGTATTTCTTCATATGATTGTTGGCCACCAGTATGCCCTCTTTAGTAAATTACCTATGCATGTTGCGCCAATTTTTAAAAAGGAATTCTTTGTGTTGTTCTTATTAGGGTGATAGTTTTCACTTGTATCAATACCAGTGAGATTTTAGTTTTACCTTGTGACTTTTTCTCTCTCCTGCACTTCCACAGCACACTGACTGAGTAATCTGAGGTAAGCTAATTCTTCCCAAAGTTAGTAGTGAAAGGAATCACCTCCATACTCTTAAGGATGAGAGATCCATCCTTTGCTCTCATCCAACCATATCCATTTCTAGAACTTCTAGGCAGCTATAATTGAGAAATGTACAACTTTTAAAACAAGTTCTAAAACAACAAAGTGAACAAGAACAAAACAAAAGACACCTGCTACATGTTGATTCTGCTTTGTACCAACCCTATGTAAAGTTTGTGGGGCTGTAATATTTATGGGAGCAGATAGCCTCAACTTTCTCCCATGCAGTGACTAGTGAACTTAAACCACTGACCTTAGTAGGCAATTCATTGTTTAATATGGCTAAAATCTCTAACTCCCACTAAATGACCTTTGCCTGCATGGATCTGGTAAGAAGATAGGGTGAAATGGGGTAGGATTCACCTGTGAGTCACTGTGAGTAAGATTCCCTGGAGTGTGAGTCCTTTCAGAACAGGAACAGAGACCTTATTAGCAGCAAGAGCAACAAGTGGAGCATGTCCTCCTGATGGGAAATTGCTGCACCATGAACCTTCTGGATCTAGTAGACCTCCATACTAACAGAGGAGCTTCAGCAGAAGCAAGAGTCAGAGCATGGAAGAAAGTGACAAAGTTCCCAACCCACAGAGCAAGTACAGTGGAGAGCTTTGGTGCAGGAGGCTGGCTGTGGGACGAGATGCTCTAAGCACATTATTGGGGAAGTTGGAGCTGTGTGCCTTTGGGTTGAGGCTTTCTGGAGTCAGTTATCTCTGAGCACTTCATTCAGGGATTTGGAATTATTGCTCCAAGAGCAATAACTTCAGATTGAGGTTTATAGCAGGCTGGTATGCCCCTTGGGTATTTATTAGCAGACTTGACAGAACTTTGTAACACATACTGATAAACAAATCAATCCTGAGCATTTCTGACTGGCATTACAAATTGTTCATTTTCTTAATAAAAGAATGAATGTTCTGTGAGTCCCAGGTAGCCATTGACATGGGCATTAAGATCCAGACAGGCAGAGAGCATTAAGACAATACAGACCTTATGATTCAACTCTTAGCCAACAGCACCACTGTTTATTGGTTGTGTGAAAGAGGAGTGTAATTTAAAAGTTTGATTTCAAAAATATATATAACAGCATACATGTGATCACTTGTGAGAATAGGATACGTCTGACAAACAAACATAAGGGGTACATGTTACTTGTATACATATCCAATGAATGGTGTCAATTCTATAAATTGGTCATCTGCAAACTTTATATGTTATATTATATTTAATGCTGTGTCCTTAAAAACAGCATCATATATATCAAATAGTATATTATGTCCTAACAGAGTGAAAAAAAATGTGGAATGGTCCCAACATTTATGTGAAGTCTGCCATTCCTATTTTATGTGGTTTAAACATGTAATATAGGAAACAGTTTTTCATCAAACTAGAGTAACTACATTATGAGCTTCAAAAGGAAAATGACTGTTTATCTGAAATTTCTATTAATTTACTGGAATTTTCCATGGTCATAGCTGAGACTTTTCCCACATTTTATGCTTTCTTTTCGCCTAGTGAAGAAACAAAAATGACAGCCACTATTATTAGGTCCATTGACGATTTTTGGAGACAGAGGATAGAGTCAACTTTTATGAAAAAGTTGCTCATGTTTTCCTGTGACACAGCTTTTCCATTCAGATGTTTTATGACAACAAGCATCTTGAGGACAAATGGTACAAGTTAAGACTGGATTTGAAAAAAAAAAAACAAAGGACTTCCCATGTTACTTAATCACTGCAATCTGACAATAAAAGCCTTCTGTCTGTAGAGAGCCAACTCCACAAATTGCTCATCCAAAATGTTGAATGTCTAAAACAAGTCACTGTTTCATCCGAGGAAAGCAAAGGTTTCCTTGAATCTGAATTTTCTTATAAAGTCAATGGAATGAGATAGTTTGCTATGTTTTCTTCTGCACTATGGCCAATAATCTAAAACTATTTAAATCTGATTGCTTTATAGCAAATGATCGAAATAATCAACCACAGGAGTGATTAGGATGATGTCAGTTCTGAATTTGGGATCAATTTGTTGTTTTGCAATGACAATCACAATAATTCCTAAGCTGTTTGGGTTTGTTCCACTTGGTAGTATGGAAGAACTTGCAAGGTAGGCTGTTTTATGCTCTCCACTTGACATAAGAACAAACAAAGGCAAAAGCCATCAGGTAAGTGTCTAAAGTCACAGTTATCAGGAAGCAGGCCTGGAACTTAAATGATTTGAGATCAGAGTCCAGTGACCCTAAGCATTCATTGAAAGAGTACAGAAAGCATCAATTATTAAAATTATGAGAACCCTCACAGTGTTAGTCTGAGTAGACTAGAGAAACAAATTCATAAACACACATATGTTCATAAGGAAGAGGTTTCTGGAACAAGAGGAATGGAACACTGAGAAAGCATCCCAACCCAGTTGAGTCCAAAGTTATTAGTCCTATTTTAACCCATATGTTCAATACCGATTCATAAGTCCTCTTCAGACTCACAAAGCACACCAGGACAATCACAGACCAGTGGGTGCAGAGTCTTGTGTATCCAGTGGCATTGTAAGCATCTCAGCACTGGCAGGGGCCTCTCTGTGGCTTCTCAACCTTTTCAGCATTGGTAGGAGTCTCTACGTGGCTTTTCGGGTTTTCAGAGGTCTGGCTACATCAGGGTAAGTTCATGTGGCTTCTCCCTTGGGATGTCTCACAAGAAGTGTGGCAATCATGTGCTTATGTTTATTTTATGATTGAAATATAGGGGTGGAGTCTAGCCTGCTAATCTGGAGATAGCCATTGAGAGCCAATGAGGCCTCTATGTGGGCATGGCTTTTTCCTGAGACTTCTGGGAAATCTCACAATATTTCCCTCGTGATGATGAGAAGCTATCGTCCCCAGTTGTTGGGAGTTAGTCTTAGAGACAAGGAATTACAGACAGGATGGCAGTGTCTGAGCTGCTGCAAGAGCCAGAGGAGAAGCCACAGGTTCTTGCTCTGATGGAACCAGAACTCTGAAGCTGGAGAAGCCCTGGGGAGACTCCTGCCAGCGATGAGTTGCTTTGGCCACCACTGGATGCCTGCAGGCACCAGGACTCTGCACTCACTGATCTGTGACTTCATGAGTCGGAAGGAGACTTTATAGACTGATATTGGGCATATCGGTTAATATCGGACTTCTGACTTTGAACTGGACTGGGCTCAATGTCTTGTTTCTCTTGTATATAAAGCTTTTCCTTATATCCATATGCGTGTCTATGAAATTTGTTCCTCTAGTCTATCTGGACTAACACAGGAAGTCAGTCTTGTGTGTTGTTAGTAGAACATCTCCAAGGACTGAGTTGTAAGTCTCTCACCTCCAACGGGGAAATACACACAGATTTCACAGATTTCTCAGGAGAAAGCTATTCCCATACAGAGGTCTCATTGGCTATCTCCAGATTGACAGGCTAGACTCTACCCCTATATTCCCAATCCTGAAATTGGCACCAGATTAGTGACTGCCACACTCACTTAGAAGACAAAATCAAATGATTAATGAGTCAATGCAAGAGCAAGAAAGAGGAATAATGAAACAAATGCAAAATGTTCTAAACTTAATTAATGCTCTTTCTCCTCATTTTCTTTCTCTTCCAATGTAGCTTTCCTTGGTAATTGACATAACTGTCCATTCAGTTGCAAAGCCTTCACCCACACCCTTCTTTTGTCAAGGAGTGAGTCTTGATGGTGCTGTGTGTTAGGCACAGGGTTACTACCTACAAAGTTGGTAGTTCAAACTCACCATCTGCTCTGCAGTAGAAAGATGGGCTGAGATTGACAATTTCAGAGACCTTACACAGGGTCACTATGAGTTGGAACTGATTCGATGACAATGGGTTTGGTTTTATGGTCCTTGTCTGGTCAACGTCATTTTCTGGTCAACATCTCTTAACACAATCATCACTCTCTTGAACTTCTGTCAGTGTTGTCCCTCAAACTCTGGCCCTTTCCATTCATTCCCCACACCATATTTACAGTGAAGTGTACAAAAGGAAACTGTACATATTACTCTTGTAATTAACGACCTGAAACACTGTCCTCTTACTCTTAGAATTGAATATATGTGCATATCTATGTGTATATATATGTATATATAGTGTGTGTGACCATGTCGTACTTAATCTAGCTCCTGACTATTTGGTTCTACCCACATTGACTTCATTTCAGGCTTTGGAGGATGTGCCCCTCCTTGTTTACTATCAGCTGGTCCCTCGTTTCTTCACCGCCACTCTTCCAGAAATACCCACTATCTAATTAGAGCTCAGCTTCTCATGGTCCACCCCTAGATCAGGATCCTTTATAATATACGAGGGTCAAAAAGTTCATGAGAAAAGCTCCCCGCTCTACACACACACACACACACACACACACACACCCCTCTTGTGTGCAGATGCACTCAGATATCATTGCTTATAAACACATTAGTAAGTATCAACATCTTAAGAAGTTTTTCCCAAAGGTTAGCAGTCAGTATTTCTGGGAAGTGGTGTGATGAGTGCTTCACACTACTGTTCCTCTCTATCCTGCAGTTTCCACCAGCGTTGTTACTCTTACACAAGATGGAAAGAAAGCAGATTCAAAATTAGTTGATGGTTTTTAACATCATAAGAGTATATATTGCACTTGTTACTATCAAGTAACCTGTAACCTCTCCTATCTTCTCTGAGCTGTCATCTTCTGTACTTTTGAATTTGGTTTCCAAGACTTTTATAATTCTACCATGCCATCTAGTGTTAAGAATTGTGATGTCTTGAGGAAGATTTGCAGCTCAAGAAATGCTTACGTAGTCAAGCTCACAATTCAACAGACAATTAGAGCAAAACAGAGGCATAGTAAGGTAAAATGTGCCCAATTTTGCTGTGGATGGTTGGTTCAGGCAAGGTCCAGGCTCCTTGTCAAGCTGCAGCCATGTCTTTTCAATTCCATATGATTGATGAAGTCACAAAGAACACCTGTGGTAGGTGATTTACTTGCTGTGGTTCTTCTACTAGAAGTCTTTGTAAACTACCAAAAAGCTTTTTCTTTGTCTTTCTGCTAGGTCTGGTGAAGAGACAGTAGGGGAAGAGAATGATATATGATTGTATCATTTAGTTGTGGGTTATTGTTAACAGGGTTTTTGTAAAAAATGGACATGGCAATATTCCAGAGCAATATTACATGCTAGAGCTATCCTTGGTTCACAGAAATTCTCTTACCAGATGCACAGATAAGCAGGTGCCCTCCTTCTGGTCAGAAGGGAAAATGGCAAGTACTGGATGTAAAACTTGCCATTGTTATCAAGTCAGCAGAATTTCCAGTGGCTGGGGGTTTTTTTTGTAAGCACATCACCAGGCATTTCTTCCAAGGTACCTCTGTATGGACTCCATCTTCTAATCTTTGGATTATTACCAAAGTATTACTGTTTGCACCCCTCAAGAATTCACTCCAAGGATCAGTTGTAGTTGTACCTATCAAGCCTATGTCGCTCTGAAGGAGGCAGAACTAGGTGAGTCTAAAAGAACACAAGAGAACCCTATGTTATAAATCAAATAAGGAACCAACAGTAAGTGAGTCTTCCTCCCAACTCCACTTTTCTGATATTTTAAGTATAACAAAGAAAGGCTTGTTTATAAATGGAACATTTGATGAGGGGATTTATAATGCCTTTTCCCATGTTAGCATTCTCTTGTACTGGTGCTTTTGGGGCCATATTGGTAAGAGTTATGTGTATATTAGCTAAAGCATTGGAGAATGATCCCATTTATGATGGAGCCAGTATTCATAGAGTTCAAAGAGGCAGCTAGTAGGTACCTTGAACTAAATCAAGAAGTAGGCAAAGTTTGTCTTCCAAGAAAAAGCATTAAAGAGCTCCTTTTCTCAGTAATTCTTAAATCCATGCAGTATCTACAGCTATATTCATGATGCTGACTCAATGAAAATAATATGAGAGAACTTTTCAAAATTTCTGGAAAAATCCAATTGAATTCTAATTCCATTTTTCATTAACCTTTTGAAGCCCCTTTGTATATTTACCCACATTACTCACTCACTCAACATAACATGTTGAGTAGCCAGATGCTCCTGAGTAGAATGGTAGTGAGAAATGTAGTGAGGGCTCTGTCTTTCCTGAGCTTTTTTCCATCAGTTCACTGGAAAGAATGGCTATTTGCGGATAGACACAAATAAGTAGCATGAGAGCAAATAAAAATGGAGGGACGTACAGGGCAGAGAATCCTTGCTGGTGGGGATGATACTTTACTCAATGAAAGCTGGAAAGGGAAGAGGTATTAGTGAAAGGGAAGACTGGGAGGAGAGGAGCTAAGCAGAAGCAACAACAATTGCACAGCCCAGAAATGGGATAATCTGATTAGTTTGAGGAACTGGAAAAGTACAGAGACCAGAACACAACAAAGAAAGGCCTTTAATAGATGAAGTCAAATTAGAAATCTAATCAAACTCCAAGAGTCAAAGAATAGGGGTCCCACATACAGATCTTTTTGTGTCTTCTTCACACTGTGAAAAATATGTTGTGTGCAGTGTGGAATAGTTTAATATGGCTCTGTTAGCTATAATTCTTCATTCGGGGTAATTTGGAAATCTGACCCTCTATGCTATGGTTTTGGCCCCATTTGGGAGTAGATTGTCTGTTATGTTAATGAGGCAGGATTAAAATGGGATGTGTCCTCAATCCCTACCTCACAAGAGGTATGACTCCAATCACCATCCTTCACTTTTTGGGGATGCCATCTGATCCAAAATACAGGAAATATTTTGAGACTTCAAAATTAGCTGCGATCTTGGATTTTTGTGTTAAAAGAAAACTAGCTTCCAGTTTTAAGCTGCTTGCTTAGCTGACAAATCAACAGCCTCCTACTTAATTAAACAACAACAACAAAAATCCAGGAGATGGGGTTACAGAACTGACTAAGGCCCTGTCTGGTCCACTTAGCATGCACAGTAACAGCTAAGGGTCCTCAACCTGGACTTTAGAGGTCTCCATAACAGAAGTCCACCTCCATCATCACCGTAGATGCACGCAGAACAGGAACTTTGCGACACTCTTTCCCCCACTGAAGATGTACAGAAAATAGTGCAGAATCATTCCAATGAATACCAGTCAGATGCCTGTTAACACGCTAGAGCCATGGTTCTCAATCTGTGGGTTGCCACCCCTTTAGGGGTTCACCAACCCTTTCACAGGGGTCTCCTGACTCATCACAGTAGGAAAATGACAGTTATGAAGTAGCAACAAAAATAATTTGATGGGGCTGAGCCCTGGTGGCGTAGTGGTTGTGCGCAGGACTGCGGCCCACTGGGATGGAGGTTCGATTCCAGCTCCCAGGAGCAAAGGCTAGGCCTCCTACTCCACCACCTGAGGGCAGTGATGCCCAAAAACAAACAAACAAACAAACAAAAATAATTTGATGGTGGAGGGTCACCACACATGAGGAAGTATATGAAAGAGTTAGGAAGATTGAGCGTCTCTTCCTCACAAAAAGACCGGCTGAGGCCTTGGGGAGCTATCTTGGTGGCATGAGAAATTGTGCTCTCCTTTGTTAGGCTGACCACGAGAGAACTGCTTTTGTTGTAATGCATTTTGATCGCTGTTGGTGATGCTAAAGAAGACCTGCAAGTTCATGGTCATCTGGTTCATCTCTGTCTGACCTCCAGTTCTTGGGACTTAAGCTAGTCTGATTTGCCAGCTGCCACAGCTGCGCGAGTCTGCAACCTGTCATCTGACTGGCCAGTTTGGGTTTGTCACCCTCTGAAACCAATTAAGCGAGGAGAACCTTCCAGACTGAGTCCAAACTGTGGATTTGGACCATGCAGACTCCACCATGACATGAACCATTTACTTGATGGTTCCTTCGTTCTGTGACATGCTGCAGTGAATGATGGGAGGGAGACTACTGAGGGGAACCGAAGTGATTGAAATCAGAGGGGATGGGGTGAGACAGCATTTGGAGAAAATTGGAGATTTAGGAAGTCTTGAACCTTTGCAGCATAGGAAATTAGTCGTGCTAATCCTAAAATAAATTAATACTGCAAATTCTTTTAACAGTCCAGGTCGAATTGTTTTTTCTCCTCTAAAAAGTTAAAATGTTGAGACAAGTGCATGCTAAGGGTTTTTGGAGCTGTGAACTTTTGATTTTTACAAGCTCTGCCACTAAAACATTAGGAAAGTATGGTGATCCTGAAGCCGCTAGCCTGTATAGTAGCTTTTCTCCGAAGAACCAGCAGACTGATCAGAACAGTGTAGCTCAATAGTTTTCATTACAGCTCGCTTCCCTAACATGTCACACAACACAATATAGACTGATTGCAAGAATCATTTAGGCCTATCAATAATCTCTAATGTCCCATATATTAAAGCACCCTAGAAACAATACCAATACTATTCAATAAATTTTAATTCCTTTTATTTTTTTCCAGTGCCAGGCTGTCATTTTGGATTGTGATGGACTGCTAATCCTCTGATTTCAACCATTATGGCTCCCCTCAGTAGTCTCCCTTCAGTTGGAAGCCTCTAGAAAGATGGAGCAATGTGCTTCTATCATGATTTCCAGCCGGCAGCTCTGCTCTGCCCGACTCTGAGCCATCATCGACTTGGTGGCAGTGAGTTTTTCTTTTACTAGTAATAACCTTCTACTTAGTATACGAGGTTCTAACAGACCATAGCAAAGCAAAACGAAGACATTCTTTAGAATCCTATATCACTCAGTGTTTCATCCTCTGCAACTTAGGTGCTTAATCCTGTTTTACTGCCAGCTCCAGTCTAATACTGTTATTTGTGTCATTTGAATAGTGCTTTCTCTGTTTTCTTTCCCTCTTGCAATGTATTTCTGAATTCACTTTCTAGCATTTCATTATGGATACAAATGTCAAGAGTGGGAGAGCCTTAGTATGAAGGGACATATTAAGAGAAAATAATTAAATACCTTTACAAATCGAGCAAAGTGGTCATTATCACCTGCCTAGTGCCAGGACATTCTTGCCATCAAATTCAACAAACTACTTCCAGAATTTTGTGAGTAAAATAAATAAAATGCATTCTATTTGAATGATGGATTGAGCATGATAAAGCATACATCTAAGCTTTTGATATGTCAAACAATATATATATATATATATATATCTTTGAAGTGCCAAATAGTATATATATATATTCTTTGTGGCTTGAATTTGAAGCACAAGAGATTTCTTATATTTTCCACAATATCTAAGTGGTTACTTAAACTCACTGCTTCTGCTGAGCAGAGGAGAAGAACTCCTCACTTATTGAAAAGAACCTAAGTTCAAAATGTGGTAAATGTTCCACATGTCATGGAAGGGAGAGAAGAATTAAAAGATCAGGGAAAGAAAAGGATTTGGGAAATAAATTCAAATGGATTTAAACATGAAAAACAGACAATATAGCAGGTTGGCTACTTCACTTTAACTTTTAAACATTTCCATCCAAATCCTCTTTTCCTTTCTCTTTTTACAACAGGTGGGTCTGTGTGGCCTCTCTGGAAAAGGTGGTGGGTGTCCCAGGTGAGACAAAGGCTCCATGGGCTCAGCAACTAACAGAAAGTGTGGAGGGTCCAGTCAATCTACAGGTGTTTCTGAAGAAAGGTCTCTGATGTGTTTCTGCAAAGCAGAAGAAAAGAAAAAGAAAAGGCTTTTTCAAAAGCAAAAGCAAAAATGCGTTCTTAGGACACTTCTGTTCTGACACCCACAGGGTCACCATGAGACTAAATGGACTCCATGACCACTCAGTTCAAGGGAAGTTAGGAGAAAGGAAAGCCTCGAGACTGTGAGAACCTGCTGCCTATCTGTCAGGACCTCACCTGGAGTAAGGAATCATGCAAAGTACACTGGAGGTGTGCATTCCCAAGTTGGTCAGCCAAGCCCACCGCTCATTAGTGTGAGTGACTAGACTGGGGTAGCCTTGGCTCAATCTCTCCATACTTCAGTTCCCTCTCCTATCAAAAAGCTTAACAGAACCTTCACTACCTGGTAGGATTGATAAGAGGGTGGAAAGGAAATAATGCATGTCTAATTCTCACCAGAGTGCCTGCACAATATATTACTAGTTCATAGCAACTGACACCCAGCTTTGCCTACCCTAACTGATAAATGTCAAAGCTGATCAAGATGATATCTTTAAGATTAAATGAAGTTATTTGTTTCAAAGTTTGCCAAAATGTAAGTAAAAACACTTGTGTCAGTCTGGGTAGACTAGAGGAACAAATTCATAGACAAGCATATGGTTATAAGGAAATGATTTATATACAAAAGGAATAGAACACTGAGAAAGCATCCCAACCTAGTCCAGCTCAAAGTCTTAAGTCCAATATTAGCCCATATACCCGATACTAGTCTATAATGTCTCCTTCTGACTCATGAAGTCACAGGTCAGTGGGTCAGCAGAATCCTGGCACTGGCAGGGGTCTTCCCATGGCTTCTCCAGTTTCAGAGTTCTGGTTCTACCAAGGCATGTCTATGTGGCTTCTCCTCTGACTCCTGCAGCTTCTTGGACGCTGCTATCTTATCTTGTCTGTGATTCATCGTCTCTGAGACTAACTCCCAACAACTGGGGAGATAGCTTCTCATCCTCATAAGGAAAAAAATTGCGAAATTTTCCAGATGTACAGGAGAAAGCCATGCCCACACAGAGGCTTCATTGGCTACTCAATGGCTATCTCCAGATTAACAGGCTAGACTTCACCCCTACATCTTAATCATGAAATTAACATAAGCACATGATGGCCACAACACTAGAATCGAACAGAAGGCTGGAAACACTAGAGAATCCTAAAGCTGCCAGAAATGTCTTTCATTTGAAACAGAATATTGACAATGCAGTCAAAAATTTAATAAAGTATTGTAAGTCAAAAAGTATTGCTATGGGGGTTTCCAGTTCATACATAGATTCATACAGAGTATGTTTAGACATGTCTCTCTGATTAGTGGATTGCTACAGAAAAGTTCTCTCAGTACTACACTTGTTTTAGTTTCATGAGAGGGCCTTTAAAATAAGAGCCCTCCAAAATTATAACTTCCCAGGATATCTGCTGAGCCAATAAAATCCAAGGTAGAGAAGTCATCTTTGAAGGATTGGTGCCTGCTTGAGGGGACTCCCAACGGATACTCTTAATTGATTTCCTTAAAGGGTTCAGGACAATCATAAGGGGTTATAAGGCAGGAGTTTTTGCTTTTAATTGTATCTGTCAGCAAAAGGCCAAGAAAGCTGCACTATGGAATGTTTGTCCATCAGGACAATGCACCTAAGCATTTTGAGAAGCTAACAAGGGCTCGGCTACCAGAAATGCATTGTGAAACCTGACCATGTTTACTCCATGTCCCTGATCTTACCCCTCGGACTTCTATTAGCTCTAAAAGACCATTGAAAAGAAATATGATTCAGATCCTTCCGGGATGCTAAACTGCTGTGCTGATGTGGTATAAATCAAAAGATCACAATTCTTCAGCAAAGGTTAGAGAGAAGAGAATATTGTCGATGGGGCACATGTTGGGAAGAATTAGCGTCACATTTTGAAATCTTTTACTCTAAAAAGATTTCTACCTTTTGTAGCCATGCTTCTTTTACTTATCCTCATACTGCATAGTGCACATTTCTAAGACTTCAAGGACATAGTCCTCTTCTATATACTATTAACTTGTCATTTGCTGGGATTGTGACTTTACAGATAAAATGGATTTTCCTCATGCCTTAAACATAGTGTGAGTTTGATCGATGGCCCTCTTTTAGTGACATATTGTGTTAGTCCGGGTATACTAGAGAAGCAAATTCATAGACACGCATGTGAATATAAGGGAAAGTTTTATATACAAGAGGAATGGAACATTGAGAAAGCATCCCAACCCAGTCCAGTCAAAGGTCATCTTAGTTCATATGTCCTATACCAATCTATCGAGTCTCCTTCCAACTTAAGAAGCATGTGCAATGACACCAGGACAATCACAGGCCAGTGGGTGCAGAGTCTTATGTATCCAGTTGGGGTAGAAGCATCTTGGGCACTGGCAGGGCTTTCCCCATAGCTCCTGGTTTTCAGGGCTCAGGGTCCATCATTAGTATCCATTAGTGGTAGAAGCATATGAGTGCTGGCATAGGTTTCTCTGTGGCTTCTCCGGCTCCAAAGGTCTGGTTCCATCAGCAAGCCCATGTGGCTTCTTCTCCGGCTCCTCCAGTCTCCAGGAAACAGGGTTGATAAGCTTGTTGTCATCTCATCTTGTCAATAGTTCGTCTCCCAGTACCACGGTCAAGTCTCTCTTCTTCAATTGGGAAATACCATGAGACTTCCCAGAATCCTCAGGAGAAAGCCGTGCCCACACAGAGGCCTCATTTGGTTATTTCCAGAGTGACAGGCTAGACTCCACTCCTACACTCCCAATTATGAAATTGACATCAAGTACATGACCGCCACAACGTTATTTCCAATCTTTCATTTTAGGGTAAATTGTTACCATGTTAAGAGACAATTTTAAAAATCAAATTTTTAACAAACACCTCATCTAAAGTAATACAACATGTGCATTATTTCTTTACCTTAGTTATTTCTTTACCATAGTTATCTCTTAACTATGACATTTTTCTTGGTTGAGGTTTTGCTAAGTTTTGTTTAGTCATTGTTGGTGGTGTTGCTGGTGGCTTGGTTGTTTGTTTGTGTTTTGTAAGATAATTTCTGAGGACAGTGTTTCTCAGTCTGTCCATCTCAATCCCTTTGAGGGTCAAATGGCCCTTTCACAGGAGTCACCTAAGACCATCAGAAAACACATTTTCAAAAGTCTTGGAAACCAAGACACCACTCCTCTATGTCTCCAGGCAGGTCCGCCCACATGCAGATGTGCTGATCTGGTGAGAAAGAAGCTATCTCAATCTCCCCACTGACATTGGCTTTTTATGCAGATTGTCACAAAATGTACCAATGTAGCTTACTGTTGTTATATTAAGAATTTTACCCATGCTACATCCTGCTTCAAGGCAAAATTTCATTTATTTATAATTAGACATGAATATTTCACAATATACAATTACAGATTATTTTATGCTTTATGTTCAATTTGTAGCCATGAAAAAGCATCCTGTGCACCATATATTTACATTATGATTATAACAGAAAAATTATAGTTATGAGGTATCAATAAAAATAATTTTATGGCTGGGGGTTTACCACAATATCAGGAGCTGTATTAAAGGTTAAGACCTGAGGAAGGTGGAGAACTTCTGCTCTAGGAGTCTGGTAGGGAAGGCGAGGGCAAATGGGGAGCTAGTGACAGTGAGTATCAGAAGTCAATGTTCTGAAATGATTGTGGTGATGATTGCACAAATAAGATTGAATGATTAAATTCTATAATATGAGATATATGCCAAAAACTATATATTTTTTAAAGTAAGTTCCTTATTTTAGAATTGGACAATCAATGTAAACATTATTGTATCAGTGTAATAGATCCTGGCTCAAACTAAAAAGCCCATCATCTATAATTCATTGACTGAGCCTGCTACACAGTTTGTGGGTGGTAAAAACAACCCTGGGTTTGGAAGCTGGTCCGTATCCAAATCATGTCTGATGTTGTAGCATGTGGGAGATTGGTTGGCTTTTTCAAATCCAAGGATTTGCTAATGCAGTTAAAGTTAGGGTGAAAAGAATAGCTCAACTTAACAGTTAGAAGCAGAGTGCATAGATGCAATCTCACTGCTACTTAAGAAGGGAAGGGAAAATATCAGTAGCCTAAAAATAAGCTATAGACTGTACTTGAACTTACCATATGTACTCGAGGATAAGCTGATCTGGACATCAGCCAAGGCACCATATTTTACCACAAAAACTGCATTAAAAATGGGCTGAAAAACTAGGCTTACACACAAGTATATATGGTAAATGGCTTCTGAAAAACCGTAACAGAAATCTGTAGCTCCTTTTATTATGAATTTTACTCTCTCCATGACTATGGATTATGGATTAAGAAGAATAAAAGATATTAATGTCATCGTGGTCTAATTTCTTTGTGGATACCATAAGTAGAAAAACACCAAACCACCACCACAGAATTTAACTCATAGCAATCTTCAGGGGAGAAAACTTTGACTCCCAAAGCTATGCATCTTAGGAAGCACACTGGGGGCAGCAGGAGCAGGGATTATGAGGTGAGCAGAGGTTTTCAAACCATCAACCTCTTCAGTTAGCACCCACAAGCTTTAGCCAGTGCAGTGTGTAAAAGTAGTCCTTCTAGATCTTGATTTTAAAATCATGCTTAATTATAACGTGTATATTGTGAATCAGTTTGCAATGATATGTTGAAGAAGAAACGATAGCCCTTTAAAAATTATTTCTACCCACATGAAAGAAGCACACCAGCCTGTGTGATCATGAGGGTTTGAAGGGATCAGGTGTCAGGCATCAAAGAACTAAAAATCATATCATTGTGAATGAGAGGGGGTGCAAATTGGGGGACCCAAGCCTCATCGGTTGGCAACTGGATAGCCCCTTACACAAGGGTTGGAGGGAGGAGATGAGCCAGTCAGGGTACAGTGTAGCAACAATGAAACATACAACTTTCCTCTAGTTTTTTAATGTTTCCCCATCCCCACCCCCATTATCATGATCCCAAGTCTACCTTACAAATCTGGCTAGACCAGAGGACATACACTGGTATAGATAAGAACTCAAAACACAGAGAATCCAGGATGAATGAATCCCTCAGGACCAGTGAGGAGAGTGGCGATACTGGGAGGGTGGGGTAGAGAGGGGGAACCGATTACAAGGATCTACATATAACACCCTCACTGGGGGATCAGCAAAAGAAAAATGGGTGAAGGGAGACTTCGGACAGTGTAAGACATGGCAAAATAACAATAATTTATAAATTATCAAGGGTTCATGAGGAAGAAAGGAGCAAGAGGGAAGAAAAATGAGGAACTATACCAAGGGCTCATGTAGAAAGCAAATGTTTTGAGAATGATGAGGGCAACAGATATGACTGACACCATCGATGTATGTGTGGATTGTGATAAGAGTTGTACAAGCCCCCAATAAAATGATTTTTGAATTGTTTATGTATTGTGAAAAACGAGGCTCAAGCCCCCAATAAAATGATTTAATAAAAAAAATTTTTCTAAAAAAAAAAGTTGTTTCTAGCAGAAGTGATTGTCAAAAGTCCTACCAGAGGTAACAAGAGCCCTGTTGATGCGATGGTGAATGAAGCACAGGGCTGCCTGTGGACTTAGACTTTGGAGGCGGAAGCCACTGTGCTTGAGGAGGGAGAAGTGGCCATGTGACCAACACAGCTGTCCCTGGCCAGACAGCTCTGCGCAGTCTGATCGTCTGGCCTGAGCCAAAATAGACCCCACAGCAGCATCTTTGTGTTTGTTTGTTTGTCTGTTTTTTCCTGATTTTTGTTTGTTTGTTTGTTTGTGTTAGAGGCAAAAATTGTTAACGCTGCCGAAGGAAAACATAAAAATACAGAATAAGCAACCTCTGGAAGTTTTCCTGAAGGAATACATTCACAACACTTTAATGTCTCATCATAGATCATGTTTCAGTTTTACAATGTCCATGGTCTGGTAATTTTGACATTCTGACTTATGGTGACCCTAGAGGACAGTTAGAGCTGCTTCTGTAGGTTTCTGAGACAGCAAATTTTTACAGAAGTAGAAATCCGTACCTGTCTGCAGAAGCCTACTCTACCAGGACTCCTAGGGTAAAGTGAACAGACGTTCCGCTTTTTAAACAATTTAATAATGTCTCATGGCATTTTAAAATTAAAATAAATATATTATAATACTATTTCTGCATTCTATGAAAACTTTTGTTGCTCCATATAGGTCATTTTTTTTCTTTTTTCCTGCCTAGATCAAATTTTTAACCAAGAACCGCACCCCCTCCGCAGTTCCCCCTCTCTGCATGTCCCTTAAAATCTGGGCACTTTATCCTAGGGTCATTAATAGTCTCTTACAAAAAAAGGGCTAGAGTCAGGTATTAAGATGATTTAAAGAGTTGATAACAATCTCAAAACGAACAAACAAGCAAACAAAAACAACTCAAACACTCCAAGAGCAAAACAACTTAACTGCATGTGGCTTAGGTGACTTTGCTGCTTTGCTATTAAATATAATGACAATAGCAATGGTTTCCTACCTTGAAATACAACTTACATTTGAGAAAGAACAGAGACACTACAGCGTCGGCAATTCACCACATTGACACAGGAAGGAGTCCTTTATTTATGGTTCTCCACACAGTAAAATATGTTTGGGGGAAGCTTCTAAGTCCAATGATGTGCATGCAGTATTATTATTGCCAGTATGGTTTCAGCCCTGTGGTACAATGAGGATGCTTATCAGCATTATGACTACTCAAGAGGGGAGAGTGAGTGATGAGAACAGTAAAGCACTCAATCACTATGCAAAGAATTGAGGTTTAACCACCCAGAGGCAAATTGTCAGGGAGACCTGGCAGAACACTGCTCTTCATCAGGTCTGGCTATATCTTAAGCAAAGTAATCTGCTGCTCTTATTGTAGATGCCTGTTGCGATGAAGGCATCCTTTTCAATAGTGAAAATCCAGAAGAAATGCTTCCTTGAAGACTTACATTGTTTCTAACGTAACGGTTAAAATATCTTCGAAAATGTAAAGCTCAAGGCCCTGGAGACAAGACAAAGAAATGAGTCATGAAGCCTTGATTTAGACTCAACTTGGGTTTTCTGGCCCTAATTTCTTTGAACTTGAGCTCCCTGCATGCACATTTGTTGGACCTCCATATCCAATACTTGAGGCCTGGAGAATAAGCAGCCAATCGGTAACCCAAGGTGCAGAACTTCCAGTGATAGAAGCAGGAGAGTACAAAGTAAAACTCGAAAATTGTTCTTGCTGTTTGTTGCCCATTGAAGAAAAGGTGGCTTGTTGGCCACAGGTAGATGCTATTCAAAATGTCCTGGTTCTGTTCACATAGCTGCCTCGAGATCCATGAACAAGTTCCACATGAGCACACTGTACCCATCATGGGATAATGAAATTCCCGTTATTCTCAAGGTTAACCACAGTTTCTTCTCGTCACATACTCAAATGCCATAGCATAACCAATGAAACACAACCAACATCTTTCTGGTATTCTGTGTTATGGTGTAAAGCCAGAATAAAGAAGAGATAAAACTGCCCAGGCTCCTGAAAGGTTGTTGATTCCAGAGATACCTGAGTCAGCTATAACTCCATTTTGGTTGTATAAAACTCACTTGTGTAACACAATGCTTGCTCTTTTCCCATTCTTTCTTTCCATTCCTCTTTGTTTACTTTAAATTAGTGTAACTTTTTTGTTACTAAAAACTAAAATAACCCTGATGAGTATAATACTCATCACTAGCACTGTCTCAACAAATACAAATCTACAAAATAAACATCTCATGCCCTACCAAGGGTGACTCAGTGTGTTGTGTTTTGGCACCAAGGGGAAAATTATTAATAGTTTTTGGAACAGTAGCAAGAGCTAGCCATTAATGTTTCAGAAAGCAGAGCACTAATGGAAAAATGCTGCCTAGCTTCCCGTCTTCTTTGTTAATGAGCACATTTAATTCTCCAGCCAATAATGACTAGTTAAGATGCCCTGGTGCCAGCAAAGTTCCAAACTAAGTGCTATCTTCATCTGGTGTGAAATAATGGTACAGAGAAAAGCTGATATGACCAAGGCTTAAAACAGATTTGGAAACTAAAAGTAAGATAAATAAAAATGTAAAATTTAGTAATTACCCCCTGAAGTTTCAAGTCAAGGGAGTGGAGATTAGCACCCTAAGGCAGAATAATAAGAAAACAATTTCTGAAAATACCAGTGACTTTCTGAGCCCTGACAATAGAGAAATTCTCCTCAGGGTCCCTATGAGGCTGTCTGGTCAACTGGCTTGGGCTGTTCCCTGTGGTCTGGGTGTGTCTCCAGAAGTTGAAAAGAAAGCCCAGTGGTTGGACTTTCTTTCCTGGGATAATAAGAGAAGAAATGTAATATAATTTGAATTCTTAATCAATCTTGAGTGTTCTTAATTATTTTGTCGATACCAACTTTGACCAAACTATTATCACCTCTCATTTCTACATTAATTACCTCCTAACTAAACCTCCTACTTCCTCTTTGGTCCCCCGAATGCCAACACCCCCTAAAACATCCATAATGCAATCTTTTGAAACTGGAAATCAGATTGTGTCTTGCTCTGCCTAAAATACTTTCAATTTCCCATCATACACTGAACTGTGTCCAAACTCCTTAGAGTCATTGACGGGACCAGCTGTCATCAAGTCAGCTCTGACTCCTGTCAGAGGAGCCATTTGCTCTGTGGGGTTTTCTGCACCTGATTTTTGGGAAGTAGCTCACTAGGCCTTTCTTCTGGAGTACTTCAGGGTGTATTTGAACTTCCAACTTCTGGGTTTGCAGCTGAGGGTGACAATTATTTGTATGACCCAATCATGTGTAAAAGCAGGTGATTTGAGGAGTTAAAAACCCCAAACCAAATTCACTCACTGTCATTGACTTGATCCTGACGCCTAGTGACTCTGTAAGAGCTCTGCCCCTGTGAGCTCCTGAGAGGGCAACACTTTGGGGGAGGATGGGGGGATAGAAAGTCCTTTCTCCTGAGGAGCTGCTAGTGGTTTCAAACTTTGTGCAAAGCTGCCCAACACATAAATAATATGTCACTACAGAATCTAGCCCTGATTATTTCCCCCCAATTTCAATTACTACTTCCCCCCCTTTCACTCCCTCCACTTATTATGTTCCCTGGGGTTATGCCACAAACAAACTCAACTGATTCTGGTCACAAGCCACTTTTCTTCCCTTTAGTGTAAAGGATGAGCTGGAACAAGCTTACGAAAAAAAACTCAAAATATCAATGATCTTTGAAGTGCTCTCAGTCTTCACATCTCTCTGGTTGTCCTGAAAGACCACACCAACTCAGTCTTCTCTGACCCTGTAGTCTGTAGTCTAAACCTCTCAGGACTCCCTGTAGTGTAGAGAATTTGAAATCAGTGAATAGCTGGAAGCTTATTAGCTCTGGGTCTGTAACATTGAGGAATTTCAAAACTCGTTATTTTAGTCATTTAATTTCCATCAATGGCATGTTTCTATTTCTCATAGCTCAATCCACTATCTTAGATCCAGATAAATAATCTTTTGAAGGTGAAAGTCCTTTAGAAAATAAATAACATTTTATCATTTAATATTTTTCATAGGATGAGTATACTATCACACCCAAATATGTGAAATTAGGGAATACTATTAATAATCAACATTGTTTAGCTGAGATATTACAGCTTTGTATTATTTCCTTTCTGACCCTCATGTGTAAATTTGAGTCTACATTCCTAAAATGTGTTGCTCTTGATTCAAGAAAGAGACATAAAGAAGACTGGTCTTTGGATATAAGGATATTTTGTTTTTGTCAGAAGTTTTACAAACTCATGGCTGAAATTCAGTCAAAACTGTCCTCTCTGTGCTGATGTTTCTTAGAGGAAAAATTCTGAATCACAGAGGGAGGAATGACCTGAAATTTCATCAGTGTCCTAAATTCTGTAGTAGTAATTTTAGAACCATAATTTTAGAACGTAAGATTGCACAGAGGACCTAATAATACTACTAAAATGTGTTGCTATCTTTTCTCAGCCTAGATCAAAGGTTTTATAAGCAAAGAGTGCCAAAGCTCTAAAAACGTGAATCATTGCTATTTCATTTGCAGGAAAGCCCATATTAATCTTTTGCTTTGACATTCTACTTTGTGCACTCTGTATTCCAGAGGCAGAAGAAAGGGTAATGAAAACAAAGTCTTATTTAATGTCACCTTTGTCCAATGGTTATGAAAAGTTATTCAACTCAAAGATCTTTGATTGGAACATTAACATTTTATAAAGTTCTCCCTTGTTATTCAAATTGTCGGTGATGAAGATCAGGAGAAATTATTGATTAGTCCCTAAAGCCACAGTTTACCTTAAGGTCTTTATGTTTTTATTCTATTTTCAACTATTTGTTGTTTGGTAGAGGCCAAGCACTGTGCTAGTAAATGAGTTTAAAAAAATGTATTAAGGCTCCATTCCTACTTTTAGGAGGACAATCTACCCAATCTGCTCTGATTCCTGGAGGCCTGAGGAAACAGAATGAAATGCTGGTGGATCCTACACCATCCTCACCATTGCTTGCAAGCTATCTAACGATGAAGCTACTGCGCCAACCGATTTCAGAGAGGACTTTGCCCACTGTGTTGACTTCTGTTTCACCAAACATGAAATCCTCCTCCAGTAATGAGCCCTTCTTCCTGGCACATCCAGGAAAGTGATTCAAACAATGTTTTAGTGTGATCCACAAGGTTTTCTAATTTTCAGAAGCAGGACAGGTTTTTCTGCCTATTGTCTTCCTCTTAGAGTTCTTCTGAAGCCATTTGCACCCTGCTGGTCTTAGAAATAATGGCATAGCTTCTTGTACCACAGCAACACAAAAGATAACTCACTGGAAAGGTTCAATTTTCCTGCTCAGTGCTCCTACTTAAAATGATGAAACATCCCCTCTTGCTTCTGGAGACTCTCACCCTCTTTTTTCTCTTTTAATGAATTGATCTTTTAAAGCACTCGGCTCTAAAAATTACCCTGAAAAAAAATCATTTTTGTATGTGTGAAATCCCTAACTATCATTTTCTTCTCTTTGTCTTCACCACTACCATTATAGACGAGCCATGAAAGAAGATGCACAACTATAAAGGAATATTGTCGTTCATGTAAGCATTACTTTTCAAGAAGACTATCACCAAATCAAACCAAACTCACTGCCATGGAGTCAATTCAGACTCATAGTCATTCTCCAGTTCAGGGTTTCCAAGACAATAAAGAGTAGGTAACCTCATCTTTCTCCCATGAAGTGACTGGTGGTTTCAAACTGCCCCGTGGGAGTAGCAACCCAAGAAGTACCCAGGATTTCTTAAAGAGAGCTATGGAGATATTAAAGTTTAGCTCATCCTGTGAAATTTCCACAACAAAATTTAAGGTTACATGGCATCTGATATCTTAAATTTAATTTGGTTCCAAGAAATAGAAAGATATAAATATAAATACAAAGCAAGATTATTTTGAGTATAGATATTTGATGAACCAAGGATAAAATTGTAGGACAGACAGTGGATTCATACTGGAAACTCGTGAAGCTACTGTTTTCTATCTCTCTTTTCCTATCAGAGAACCTTAAGGTTTCTAAGATCTGAGTTTGGACCACCTCCCTTTCTCCAGCAGCCTTTTTGGCTAATTCACTATACACGTGGTCTTTAGTGTCTATTCCCTCTCAGAGCATCTGTTGATCACCAAGTATTATTAATTTGGTGACTCAGTTCAAATATGAAAGAGGAAGAGAAATGGGAGATAGTATGTAGGTTGGTGTCTGATTATCCTAGATTATCTCTTAAAGTCAAGCTACAACATTTGCTGACTCTCTAATTAGTAGGCAGATTTACAGTGCAATTTTCATCATGGCCTAATTATATGCATCCGGTACATGTGTAGTTTCCAAAATCTGTAGGCCTGCCTATATGGGATCTGGATAGAATTTTTAGTCTTTGCAGTGTTAGGCAACAAATGCTTAGTAGACCTAGTTTCTGTTCTCCTATTTTAAATACTTCCATATATGCAGTCAGCCCTTTTTCGCTCCTATTTTTCTGATACAATAGATATTCTCGGTTTAAATTTATTTCATACTTATTGGGTTGTCTCCTATATCTTTTCTTTTTTTCCAAAACCCTGAACCTTCAAAACCTACTTAATAAATTAGTATTAAAATAAAACCAACTCCCCATGAGTGCTTCAGTGGACATGATTGCCCACTTCCATTACAATTATGTTGAGAGTGCTTAGAAAATCTCCATCTATTGGGGCACATTGTGCCCAAAACATTGAGATCCATAGAGACAAGTGGACTGAGAGATTGCTGTGTACACAAATGCCCTTCACAACACATCCAGAAAAAAGTTCAGAGGCCCCTAGATTGCTCTCTCTTCAACTCTGATGATTAGACTAACCCTGTCTCCAAACAATATCATTTGGGTGAGGTTTTAATTTTGTTTTGTCTTTTCTACACCTGGTCTCTTTATTTTCTCTCTCTCTTTGTCTTTTTTTCCCTCTTCATCCTCACAATTTAACTGCTTTCTCTCAGCTGTTGAAAGAAAACAACAACAAAAATGTCATTGCAGATGGGGAAAGTGACTATTTACCCACAGTACACAGTGACCCCAAAACATACCAAAATGAAACAAATCTCAATAACTAAACCATGGAAAATAAAATCTAAACTCTGCCTTGACATGAAACTTTTTTATGAAATGCTTCACTACTCCATACATTCAACTATCTCATTTATTATTCTAATGAATCTAATTAAAGATTGTATCTGATGACCTAAAACACTTGCAAAGTAAATACAGTTTTTGTCTTTCAGATGAAGATTTTTGATAAATAGTAATCAACTGAATTTTATTGAAAACAGTACAGAGTGTTAAAAGGGACCTTAACTAAGTCCTTTGACTCTAATACTGGATCTGTAAGTTTGTCATACTGTAGTGTCTTGTGTGTTATTGAGATGCTAAAAACTATGCTGCTGGAGTTTCAAATCGCAGCAGAGTCACTCAAAGTGAACAGGCTTCAGCAGAGTTTTGAGACTAGTCAACGAAGAAAGAATAGGCTATCCGCTTCAGATGAATACCCCATGGAGTGTATTGAAACATTGTCAGATACTGTAAACTGAAGGAATAGAAGCAGAGCTAGTGCCAGAGGATGAGCCCAGATTGAAAGACACCCAAAAGTGACAGAAGAAGAACCGCCTCCTCAAAATAGAGTCAACTATAATTACTTTGATAGAGTTGAGCCTTTGGGACCTTCATTTGCTGATGGGGTACAAATGAAAATGACAAGAAATAGTTGCAAACTGTTTCAATTAATAATTAGAACTTGGAATGTACAAGATATGAATCTAGACAAATTGGCAGTCACTAAAAATGCAATGGAACACATAAAGACCAATAGCCTAGGTGTTAATGAGTTGAAATGCCCTGGTATTGGACATTTTGAATTAGAAAATTATGTGGAATGATATTATAATGCCAAGAAGGACACAATCAAGAGAAATGGCCTTGTGTTCATTCTCAGAAAGGATATTTCAAGATATTTCTTATGGTATAGTGCTGTCTGTGATAAGGACAATCTCTATAAGAATAGAAGGAAATCAAATCAATATAAATACTAAGCATATGCACTAACCACTAAAGCTAGTGATGCATAAATTAAAGATTTCTGTCAACATCTTTAGTCAGAAATCAACATCTTTAGTCAGAAATTGATCAGACATTCAATCAAGATGACTTGATAACTATTGGCAATTGGATTGCAAAAGTTGAAAACAAAGAGGAAGGAGAGTTAGTTGGAAAATATGCCATTTGTTATAAAAGTGAAGCTGGAGATCATATGATAGAATTTCACAAGACCAATCTTTTCTTCATCACAAATACTCTTTCAATAAAACAAGTAGTGAGTATGTGGACTTTCCCTGTTGGACTGCACAGAAATGACATTGACTATATCTGCCGGGAGAGATCATGGGAAGCTCAATATCAGCAACTAAAACAACATCAAGGACTGATAGTGGAACAGACCATCAATTGCTCAAACACTCGCTTAGATTGAAGAAGAAGAAAATGAAATCAAGTCCACAAGAACCAAAATATGACCTTGAGCATAGCCCATCTGAATTTTGAAAGCATCCCAATGCCAGGTTTTATGCATTGAGCAGTGTGACATAAGACCTGATGAGTTGTGAGATGACATAAAGAAAATCATATATGAAAAACTTAAATGTCCTTAAAAGACAAGAAAGAAAGAAAGAAAATATCAAAGTGGATGTCATTAGTGACACTAAATCTTGCTCTTAAAAATACAGTAGCAAAGATAAATGGAAGAGCTGAACTGGACATCCCTTTACAGAAGGTTTGCGGGAAGAAGATGGTCCAGGCAGGGTGCACCATAGTAACAATGACACATACAGCTTTCCTCTAGTTCTTAAATGCTCCCCCCACCCCACCCTCTAACATGATCTCAATTCTACCTTACAAATCTGACTAAACCACAGGATGTACACTGATACAAATAGAAACTGGAAACACAGGGAATCCAGGACAGATGATCCCTTTAGGACCAGTGCTGATATCTGGCGGTGGAGGGGAGGTGTAGAGTGGAACTGATTACAAGGATCAACCTATAACCTCCTCCCTGGAAAACAGACACCAGAAAAGTGGGTGAAAGAGAATGTCAGACAGTGTAAAAAATGACAAAATAACAATAATTTATGAATTATCAAGGGTTCATAAAAGAAGAGGGAGCAGGGAAGGAGGGGTAAAATGAGGAGCTGATACCAAGGGCTCAAGTAGAAAGCAAATATTTTGAGAATGATGATGGCAACAAATATGCATGACACAGCACATGGATGGATGGGTTGTGTTCAGAGTTGTATGAGTCACCAATAAAATGACGCTTTTAAAAAAGAGCTGAAGAAAAAATTTCAAAAGGCAGCTCAAGAAGACAAGGTAGAATATAATAATGAAATGAGCAGAGTTAGAAAACCCAAAAGAGCACACAGCATATCTCAAACTGAAATAACTGAAGAAAAAAAATCAAGTTTCAAGTTACAATATTGAAATGTTCTTTGAGCAAAATACTTAATGATGCAAGAACCCCCCAAAGAAGATGGAAAGAATACACAGTCACTGTTCCAAAAAGGAGCTAGTTAATATCCAACCATTTAAAGAATATGCTCAAGATTCAAAGATACTGAAGAAAGAAGGCAAACTGGACTGAAAACATCAGCCCAAAACAATGTTCCCATAATTTATAGAATACAAATTGAAATGTTTCAAAAAGCTGATGAAGCACTGGGATCAAACTCATCTATGCCAGAAATTTGGAAGACAGCTATTGCAATTATTGCAATGTTTAAGCCCATTATTTCGGCCACCATGTCAGGCCATCTTGGCATAGCTCAAGAGTCTTTTTCCTTTTGGAGGAGCTGCTACCAACCATACTGTCCTTCTCCAAGGACTTGTCCTTCATGATCAAATGTCTGAACTATGTGAGACGAAATTTCACCATCCTTGCTTCTAAGAAACATGCTGACTGCTTTTTAGAGACAGATTTCTACTTTCTTCTGAAAGTCCATAGTACTCTCTATATTATTACCAACAACATGATTCAAAAGTATTCCTTTTTCTTTGGTCGTTCTTATTCATGTTCCAACTTTTGCATGCATATGATGAGATAAAAATACCAGGACTGAAGTCAAGGGGACCTTAATCTTCAAAGAGGCATCTTTGCTCTTTAACATTCTAAAGAGGGCTTTTGTGGCAGATTTCTCCCTTGCAAATTGACTTCCTAACATGAACATGAACTGGGAATCCAAGAAATTCTTGACATGTCTACCTTTTACCCATTTACTATATGTTTCTTCTTGGTTCGTTTGGGAGGTTATCTAGTTTCCTTATGTTGAAGTATAACCCATGTTGAAGGCTTTAGTCTTTGCTTTTCCTCAGTAAATGCTTCATGGACTCTTCACTTTCAACAAGCAAGGATGTGTCATCTACATAAGGAATATTGCAGATGAACCTTTCTTCTATTCTTTTCTCTATTCTGATGCCATGTTCTTCGTGTATTCCAACTTCTCAGGCTATTTGCTTAGCAGACAAGTTGAATAAATATGATGAAAAGATACAACCTTCCCTGATTGTAAACCATGCAATATCCCCCTGCTGTGTTGGCATGACTGCCTCCTAATCTGTGCATAGCTTCTTCATAAGCACAATTAAGTGTTCTGAAATTTCTGTTCTTTATAATGTTGTTCTTTAGATGTGTGATTCATACAACCAAATGCTTTTGCATAGTCAATAAAACACAGGTAAGCACCTTTATGGTATTCTTTGATTTCTACCAAGATCCATCTGGTATCAGCATAATTGGAACTTTAAAACAACAAGTGATTATGTTCTGGTCCCAAGAGAGGAATATATATCTTGGGAAACATCCTCTAGAGTTCTCTAGGAAGCAGTTTTAAATATCCTGACTACTCACTTCCTGTGCCCAGCTTCCCCAAATACCTTAGAACAAGTGATTCATTCATATTAGAAAGCCTCCTTCTTTCATTCTGCCATCTTTCAGGAATCCACATTGTCTTTCAGAAGTATTTCTGATGTATATGTGGTGAAGCAGGTATGTGCTGGAGCCAACACTGCAGTTGGTGTGAGATGTCATCAAGTCGGCTCTGCCTGATAGCTAGCCTATGTACAGTGGAACAGACCCTATGCACAACACTGCCTGGTTTTTGGAAGTAGGCAAACATAAATGACTTACTGTTTTCTTTTGAGGCTCTAGGGCATAAATTAGGAGTGCTAATCATGCAATGGTTACGTGTTAGGCTGCCACCCTTATGGTTGGCAGTTTGAAACCACAGGTAGCTCTGAGGGAGGAAGACTGGGCTTTCTACTCCCAGAAACAATTACAGTCTTGGAAACCCACAGGGGTTGGCTATGAGTCAGCATTGCCTGAATGGCAGTGAGTGCCCTAGGGAGGTTTAGTGGTTCTCAAACACTCTCCATAGGTTCTAAGGCTTCTGTAAGAAATTGTCATACATATGATGGCTTAAAACAACACAAATATATTTCCTAGTTGTTCTGGAGATGAGAAGTTCAAAAGTAAAGGGCTGAAATAAACATGGTGCGGCTGGGTTGCTTTTTCTGGAGAGTTAGGAGAGATGGTCTCTTAGCCTTATCCAGGCTCTGGAAGGTGTTTTACTGGTAGTCTTTGGTTTATGGCATCAGAGGAGATGAAAATTTTAAAGTATTCAAGGGACATTTCCCATAGTGACCTTAGAATGAGTAACGCTCTGGCGTGGGAGTCTGGGAGGGGACCACATGTACCAAGGAATGGCAGAGCAGGTCAAGTCAGCAAGAGTAGTAGAGCTGGTCTCACATGTAACTCCACCTCTGAATTCCTTGTGCACTAAAGATGCAAACCATAAAGATGAACAACCTTCTTGCTCATTTTTCTGCACTCAAGTGTGTTTGCCCAGTTGATTATAAGGGTATTTAATAATAAATTGAATCTCCCAGCTGAGCCACAGGCAAGGCACTGGGCCAAATTGAAGTCTTGAAGAATGCTTGGTAGAGAAGAAAATCAATTTTCCCTAAGTCCAAAGTCAGTGGGTAAGTCTAACACTGCCCTGTGGGTCTCCGTGCCAGGTCATCCTCTCTTCAGAGTCCCAAGCTTGACAAAGTGGACTGTTGGAGGCGGTGGTTGAACTCCTACTCAGCACACTTCCAATTGCTCATGCCCCTTCACATGCTGCCTTCTGCAGACACTCATTGCTTTGACCCACAGACCTTCAGACTCAGGAGGGAAACCAACGGATTTTTGAAGGAACAAAAGTGAGGGAAATAAATCCTATAAATGGTTCTGTTCTTTGCTGGATGCTCCTTCAACAATTCCCTTCATCCTCATAACAGCTGGATTGGAGTGAATTTGAAAGATCTCTGTAAACCACTCAAGGGCTTAGAGGTCCTTGGTGGGGAGTGGGGGCTAAAAGCTGGCAAACAGTTTGCAAAATCTAGGGAGGATTATGTTCCATCCTCTGTGTGAGTTGCTCTGACATGCTGGCTGCCTTCCAGACTACCTGATTAAATCAAGACCTAAATTTGTCACTGACCTGTTTTTCTTTCTATATAGGCAGTGAATGTAAGACCAGAGCTCTGTGAGTTATTTTTACTTGGATTTGGGGGTTGAGCCTAGTCCAGTTTTCTTTATCTGGATTTTGTAAACAGTGGACTAGGCTTTCTGTTATTGACAGAAGTGGGTAATGACCTAATCGTATGTGGGCAAAAGAATCCCAGTAAGGATCCAAGGAAAGCAAAAAAAGAGCCAGCAACACGAATCCTCTTATACACGTGCTGCTGAGACATTCCTGGGGAAGCTATCAAAGGCTAGGGAAGAGTCCGAAAATCGTTAAGCTGACCTGATTCCATGAAATACTTGTGAAAAGCTAAAGCACTACTAAAGGTACAGAGACAAAAAGCAATTCAGAACCTCGCAGCATCCCAGCACTGTATGTGATGAGGCACTCAGTTCCTCAAATTATAGGACTAGAGGTGCAAATATAAACCACCATTTCTGGCCTCAAAATGCAGAGTCTGTGAAGGAAGGACAAGTAACCGCGTGCACAAAACAGTAGGAGAAGGAACACAATGGAGTGTGAAAGCTGGCAGGACGATACAGTTCAAATAGTAAGAGAAAGTTCATGAATGAAAGACTGTTGGAAGGAAAGAAAGGAGGGAGATGGAGAGAGAGAGAAAAAGGAAGGAAAGGTGAGCAGGAGGAATGGCGGGAGTGAGGGGGAAAGGAATGAAAGAATGGGAATAAGGGGAAAGAAGCAAGAGGGGATGGGACGGAAGCTGTACATTTTATCACATTGTAATGGAGATATCCACCACTTCAATGAACAGATTGGTATGAAAGTTCATGTTCATCACTAACCACTAAAACATAAACAGCTTCTAGCACACAGATAGGTACTGTCTTTCTTAACAAAAATTAATATAATATCTTTAGAGACATCTATAGTCCTTTTAAGTAAAATTTTCTTCCAGGCTGAGCCTCGGTGACGTAGTGATTGTGTGTGGGACTGAGACCCACAGGGTTGACAGTTCAAATCCAGCAGCCGCTCTCCAGGAGGAGGCTGGGCTTACTACTCCCACCAGGGCAGTGATGGGCCTCCCCCCCAAAAAAACTTTCTTCCATAGCTAATGAGTCTCTTGATCTGTTTGTGTCTACATTCCCAATATCTCTCCTGCTGCTTCTTTTTGCTTCTGCTCCTGTTTGCATAAAGTTGATCATGTCTCTATAGTATCCCTTTTGTTCATTTTCATTAATCTATTGAGACCCTCCTTCTCCCTTATCCCCCTGATAAAATAGCCAAACAACAAAGGAGAAAGGGATAAAAAATATGGCTCCTATTTTCATTGACCATCTCCTGACTACTCTTTCCCCTCAAGCAATAATGCTACCAGTCTCAGAGCTATTCATTGCACATTTCTGGGTACACATGCCACCACTTCTTAATAGTTTTGTACTTGACTTTTACTTTAGTAATGCCATCATAGTCCATTATAAAATGCACCCTGCTTTATTTAGCTGTTATTTTACTAGCAATTTGCTCACCCTACCAACTTACTATTAAAAATAGTGCTTAATTAATCATTCTAACATATACACATACACACTTTATTGTAGTCTTACAGAGCTTGTACACAGATCAACAGGAAGTTATTCACAAGGAACAAGTAAAGAACATCATGAGAAACAGAGAATGGATTGGAGGTTTCAAGGATTTAATTTTACTTGTATCCACAAGTGATGGTCATTGAAGCAGCCATCAGGGAATCAAATGACTGAATTAGATTACACATTTTAACAAGATCCCCAAAATGACCATGTTGAAGATGGAGATGCACTGAATTATACCTGGGTCCTTCCAGTCTCTTTTCAGTTGGAGTTTGACTTACTGACTCCATCTTTTCTTGTCTATTCGAGGGAGTTCTTTATCATTGTTATTATTATTATTAGTAGTAGTAGTAGTAGTTTTTAATAAATCATTTTATTGTGAGCTCTTAAAACAATTCATACATCAATTTTAACAAACACATCTGTACATATGTTGCCATCATCATTTCCAAAACGTTTGCTTTCTACTTAAGCCCTTGGGATCAGCTCACCTCCCATCATCCCCATCCACCCCCACCATGAACCCTTGGAAAAATTAAAAATTATTCTTGTATGTTAGTCTGGGTAGACTAGAGAAACTAATTCATAGAGTCACCCATATGTGTATAAAAAAAAGAGCTTTTATAAAAGGCAATTGTCTATCTGAGCCCAATCCAGATCATGTCCATATTTCCAATAACAATCTACAAAGTCCTTCAAACTCATGAAACACATACAATGAAGCCAAATGCAGGATGATCACAAGTCAGTGGATAGAAAGTCTTTGGATCCAGTGGTGGTGTAGGCATCTCAGCGCTGCCAGGAATCTCCATGTGGCTTGTCTAGATTCACAAGGACTATCTAAGTCTGGCTGCATCAGGCTAGGTCTATGTGGCTTCTCCTCAGGGATGTCTCCCAGGGAGCCAGACTTGTCAGTTGAGTCTCTCAGGCAATGAGCGTTGTGAGTAGAAAGTCTCCAAGTGAGTGAGTGTCTTCTGCTTCAAACAAGGAAGTACCAGATTTCCCAGAATTCTCAGAGAAGAAAGCCATGCCCACACAGAGATCACATTGGCTAGCTCTACCCCTACATTTTAATCCTCAAATTGACACCAGATTAGGTGACTGCTACATCTTGGTTTCATATTTTACTGCTGTCTCCCTTTACCCTTGTTTCTGTTATTTGTTCCACTTGCGGGGTATGTTAGTCTGAGTAAACTAGAGGAACAAATTTATAGATACACATATGGATATGAGGAAAGGGTTTATATACAAAAGGAATGGAACACTGAGAAAGCATCCCAACCCAGCCCAGCTCAAAGTCATAAGGCCAATATGAGCCCATATTCCAGTTTCATTCTGACTCACGAAGTCACGGGGCAGTGGATGCAAAATCCCAGCGCTGGCAGGGGTCTCCCCATGGCTCCTCGCTTCCAGGACTCAGGGTTCATCAACAGCATCCAGTGGTGGCAGGAGCAACTCATCACTGGCAGGGGTCTCCAAGTGGCCTTTCCAGCTTAAGAGGTCTGACTCCATCAGGGCAAAGCTGTGTGGCTTCTCCGGCTCCTCAGTCTCTGCCATCTTGTCTTCTCTGTGATTAATTATCTCTGAGACTAATTCCCAACAACCTGGGAGCTAGCTTCTCATCTCCATGAGGGAAATATCACGAGATTTCCCAGAAGTCTCAGGAGAAATTTATGCCCACACAGAGGCTTTATTGGCTACTCAATGGCTATCTCCAGATTAACATACTAGACTCCACCTCTACATCTCAATCATGAAATTAACATAAATACATGACTACCACACAGGGGATACATGTTAATCTTTGTGATCGGTTCTCCCTTTCCCCCACTTCTCTTGCCATCCTCTCCCTACCCTCCTGATATAGCCAATCCCATTGTTGTTCCTGGGTGGGAGGCGGGGCGTAATCTGTCCTTGATTCCATGTGTCATTAGCTCTTATCTGTACTAGTGTACATGCTCCAGTCTAGCCAGGTTTGTAAGGTACGGAGGTCATTAAAGTGGTGTGTGTGTGTGTGTGTGTGTGTAGGAGACATTAAAAAGCTAGAGGAAAGTTGTGTGTTTTGTCGGTGCTATACTGCACCACAGCTGGCTCTTCCCTCTTGTGGCCCTTCTGTGAGGTGGATGTCCAGTTGTATGCCGATGTGCTTTGGATCGCAACTCTGACCCCACTCATTATCATCCATACAATTGTTTTGGTCTGGCTATATCTTCAGTGATGTCCTCTGTAGTGCAATCTTCTGGGGAGAGGCAGAACATAGCTGGGATTGGGACCAGCCCCACAGACCTCTCTATTAGCTCATTGCTTCATGCCAATATGCTGCTCTCAAGGCTTGGCATACCAGTTGAAGTCTGGTCCCTCTCTCCCCTTCCTGTTGAGACATACACTATATCCTTTCCATGGGTGGGTTAGTGCCCTGTTTACAGGCTACCCAAGTCCCCTTTTTGTTTCTTTCCTCCTGGTTTTTAATTGGCTGCCATATGCATCTCTGAATTGGGTCTGACCCCTGCCAGAATGCCTGGGCATCGCCCTAGGAATTTATGCATCTAGTAGTTTCCCCCTACAACCCTTGTGCTTTTTAAGCTAACCTCGGTGGGCTCATTTTGTATTTGTCCTTTTATGTTTGGTTTACTTTGCTTAGCATAATTTCCTCCAACTTTTCTCCTGCAATGATGTGCTTCGTGCATTCATCCCTGCATTATAGAGATGTGTAGTAATTGTATTCATGTATCAGAATTTTTTAATCCATTTGTCTGTTGATGGAATTTTGGTTGTTTCCAACTTTTTGTGATTGTGAACTGTGCCGCAGATGTCTAGTAGTGGTCTGTTTCTTACCTCTTCTGGGTATATGCCCAGTGGGGGGATTGTTGGGTTCCATTTGTTTTAGCCTTTAGATTTTCACATTCTCCCTCATTGGCATCTTCCTTCAGTCTTTAGCAACATTAGCCTACTCATCACTTCTGCTCTTTGCACTAATGATCACCCCATCACTTCCTTACATTTATTACTTCCTTCCTGACTGAAGCTTCACCTTAATCCTTTGGTTATAGCTGGTTACTCCTATTTCTCCATTCAAATGGTTCATTTTTTAAAAATAATTCATTTTATTGGGGGTTCATACAATTCGTACGATGATCAATACATACATCAATTGTATGCAGACCACATTTGCACATTTTTTGCGATCATCATTCTCAAAATATTCCCCTTGTACTTAGGCCCCCCGGTATCAGCTGCCCATATTTCCCCTCCCTCCCCACTTTCCCTCCCTCATCAACCCCTAATAATATAAAAATTATTATTATTTTGTCATTTCGTACACTGTCCAATGTGTCCCTTCACCCACTTCCCTGTTGTCTGTACCCTGCAATTGATTCCCCCTTTCTACTCCACCTTCCCTCCAATGTCCTGGTATCACCACTCTCACCCCTATTCCTGAAAGGCTCATCCATCCTGAATTCTCCGTGTTTTCAGTTCCAGTGTACTTCCCCTGGCCTAGTTGGATTCTCCAGGTAGAATTGGGATCATGATAGTGGGTGGGAGGCAGTATTTAAGAACTAGAGGAAAGTTGCATATCTCATTGTTGCTACACTGTACTGTGACTAGCTAATCTTCTCTCTGTGACCCCTCTGTAAGGGGATATTGCATCACCTATTGATGGGCTTTGGGTTTCCAATCTGTGCTCCCTCTCGTTTATAATAATATAATTTTTAGTTCTTTGATGCCTGATACCTGGTCCCTTTGACACATCATTGTCACACAAGTTGGTGAGCTTCTTCCACGTGGGCTTTGTTGCTTCTGAGCTAGATGGCTGCTTGTTTATTTTTAAGCCTTTAAGACCCTAGATGCTACATTTTTAATAGCCAGGTGCCATCAACTTTCTTCATCACATTTGCTTATGCACACCTTTGTCTTCAGTGATCGTGTCAGGAAGGTGAGCATCATGGAATGTCAATTTAATAGAACAAAATGTTCCTGCACTGAGGAAGTACGTGAGTGGGGAGTCCAATGCCCATCTGCTGTGGTGATACTAACCCTATAAGTATATGCACATAGATCTATTTCTCCATCATCATATATAAATATGGTCACCTATGTACATGCCTGTATTTAGACCTCTATAAATGCCCTTTACCCCAGAGTTCTTTCCTCTATTTCCTTTTACTTTCCTCTTGTTCCACTATTATGGTTGGTCTCCACTTGGGTTTCAGTATTTTCTTTCTGTTACATTACTCTCAATCCCAAAATCAGGCCTTGCTTCTGATTTTGGATTTCTTGTTGTTCCCTTGTCCCTGGGCTAGTCAATACCACCTCCTTTCCCCACCTCCCCATTTCCTATGACGTCCCACCCCAAACCATAAATCCCATTGTTTTCTCTTTCTAACTGTTCATCTAGCCTATCTTATCTAGATAGAGTGCAGAGATAATGGTATGTACAAAAAATAAACAGGATGTCACAGGATGAAGTGACAAAAGAAATCAAAAGGATGACAAAAACAACAATATCTTGAAAAAATATATAAATAAGTAAAAATTAAATAAGTAATAATATCAAAGGAAAGACCTCTAAATAGTTCAAAGTCTGGTCAGTGACCTCCAGGAGTATCCTCTAGTTGAGTCAGATGGGGTTCCACATCCTGACCCCAAAGTATATCCTTGGTATTCCCTCAGGAAATTCATGCTTTGCTTCTCCTGCTGCTCTGCTGCACGCCTTTGCCTTGGTACAGTGGGGTCAGACCAGACGCATTCCTGATCCTCCTTCTCCAGTGTTGTCCCTGTAGGGCCTTGGGTCAGCAAGGGACATTGTATTTCATAGTGATGCTGACTGTATGGTCCTCTTTGTGGAAAGGCTGTTTCAAGTGGGGGGATCCTTCTCAAGGCTCAAAGGGCCAGGATGCACTCCACTCTCCCTTCCTCCCCCTTCATTTGCTCTCAGGTGCTCTGGTCAGGTGTGTCCCTCTCCCCATGTTGCAGCCTCAGGGCTGACCTCCAAACAAAGTCCCCTGGGCAGAGGGCAGCTGTCCACATAGTTGGGATTGGGGCTGGGCCTTCAGATCCCTCCACTGGCTCCCCACTCCATGCTGTCATGCTGCAATAGCATCCCAGAACCTTGGGTTTAAGTTTGGTCCCTCTTTCTCTGTGGAGATATCAGCAATATGCTCCCCAGGGGTGGGTTAGTGTCCCATCCCCCATTACATATTGCCATCTCCTTCTTCCCTCCTCAGATGGCTACATATGCATCCCTGGATTTGGTCTGGGCCCTGCCATTCTATCTGGGCCTCAACCCAGGAATTTCTGTATATGGGAGCTTTTCCCCCTATACCCCTTTTATGCCCATTTTACATTTTTTTAAGCTTGCCTCAGCGGACTCATGCTGTACTTTTCCTTTTGAGCTTGGATTACTTCACTTAACATAATTCCCCCCAGTTTTTCCATGCAACGATATGCTTCATGCATTCATCACTAATTTTCAGCACTGTGTAGTACTCCATTGTGTGTATGTACAACAGCTTTTTAATCCACTCATCAGTTGATGGAAATATTGGTTGCTTCCAACTCCTTGGAATTGTGAACTGTGCTGCGACAAACATCGGAGCACAGATGACTGGCTGTGGTTTGTTTCTTTTCTCTTCTAGGTATATGCCCAGGAGGGAGATTGCTAGGTCATATGGTAGCTCAATTTCCACCTGTTTTAGATATCGCCAAGTCAACTTCCATAGTGGCTGTACATACAAATGGTTCTTTCTATGTATCTTGTTCCCACATTCTTTATTCAATCCATGTCCTAATTATTCTCACCACAGATTTTGACACTGCCCACCACTCCCCTTCCTGAAATCCTCTGACCTTTACCAATTTCCTTCCCACCTCCCTGTTCTTTCTAGGATTCCTATTTGGGTCTTCTTTGCTTCCTACCTTCCCTGTGTTCTCTAAGTCTCTCTGTGATGCTTTTCCCACCCCATTCTTCACTATCTCTCAGAACTGCCCAGGGCTAGCTTATGTACCCAGTGCTCACTGTCACCTGTATATGGTCTTCACAATCTTCATCCTCAGTGTGCTTTGTATTTCACAGAGGTCATAGCTTATTGTTCTTGCTGTTAGGTGCCAAAGGGCCAGGTCCAATTCATAGTGACTTTACACAAAATAGAATGAAGCACCATGCAGTCTTGTATTATGTTTTATCCCATTGATGCAGCCACTATGACAATCCATTTCCTCAAGAGCCTTCCTATTTTTGCTGCCTCTCCAGTTATGAAGCATGGTGTCCTTGTTCCGATACTATTCTCTTCTGGCAAAATATCAAATTACATGAGAACAAGCTTGCCATCCTTTCCTTTAAGGAACATTCTGGCTGTACTTCTTACAAGATAAACTTATTTGTTCTTTTGGCAGACCATGGTATTTTCAATATTCTTCACCAGCACCGTAATTCAAATGCAATGATTTTTCTTCAGTCTTTCATATTTAACCATGTATATAAGGTGAATGAAAATACCATGCTTACCAAGCTATGTAAAGTAAGCTATGTAAAGTAAGGGTTGCCTGACCATGGTATTCTTAAAGTTAACATCCAAAAAAAAAAAAAAAGAAAAAAGTTAGCATCCTTCTTTTTCAGCCCAGGGGTGATAAAATAAATTTTAATGCCCTATGTTGGTTTCTGTTAGTCCAGGTAGACTAGAGAAACAAATTCAAGGACACACATATCGATATAAGGAAAGAGTTTATATACAAAAGGAATGGGACATGGAGAAAGCATCCCAGCCCAGTCCCATTCAAAGTCCTAAGTCCAAAATTAACCCATATGCCCAAAATCAGTCTATAAAGTCTTCTTCCGACTCACGAAGTCACAGGTCAGTGGGTGCAGAATCCCAGTGCTGGCAGGGCACCTCGCCTCCAGGGCTCAGAGTCCATCAACAGCAGAAGCAACTCATTGCTGGCAGAGGTCTCCATCTGGCCGCCCCAGTTTCAGAGGTCTGGCTCCATCAGGGCAAAGCTGTGTGGTCTCTCCGCCAGCTCCTCCAGCTTCTCAAACGCTGCCAGGTTGTCTTGTCCATGATTAATCATCTCTGAAACTAACTCCCAACAACTGGGGAAGATAGTTTCTCATCTTCATGAGGGAAATATTGCGATATTTCCCAGGAGTCTCAGGTGGAAGCCATGCCCACATAGAGGCCTCATTGGCTACTCAATGGCTATCTCAAGAATAATAGGCCAGACTCTACCCCTACATCTCAATCATAAAATTAATATAAGCACATGACTACCACCAGGTTGTAGTCAATTGAGGGGATAAGATGTTGAATTCATAAATTTTACAAAATGTTGAAAATGTTGTGCTAGTCTGGGGGCACTAGAGAAACAAATTCACAAGCACTCATATGTGTATAAAGCAAGAGCTTTATATACAAGAGCAGTTGAATATTAAGAAAACATCCCAGCCCAGTCCAGATTAAGTTCATAAGTCTGATATGGCCCATATGGCTGATACCAATCTACAAATTCCTTTTCAGACTCATGAAACATATGCAATGATGCTGAATGCAGTAAGATCACTGGCCAGTGGGAAGAAAGTTTTGTGAATCCAGTTGTGGTGGAAGTATCTCAGCACTGGCATGGGTCTCCATGTGGCTCCTCCAGCTCCAGGGCTCTAATCTAGTTCCATGTGTCTTGTCATCAGGAATACAAAGCAGAGAGTGTATCTGGCTTCCAGTGAGCCATGTAAATCCTCTGTTGTCTCCAAATGAGGTCATCAAGCTGCGACCTGATTGACAACCTAGACTCCACCCTTTGCAAGTTGACAGGAGATTATGTGACTACCATAAATGTCAATCTATTTTCCTTGATTAAAAAAACAAAAGACAATTCCATTGGCATAATAAAGTCAGTAGTCAGGTGTTTGAACTCAGAAGAGCTCAGCAAAGTAAGTCTTGCTGAATTAAGTGCATCTTTAATTAGTGTTTTGGTTGAATGGCCCTTTTTTGAATCCACAAGTGCCATTAACATGGTGCTCACTTACCAAACGAGTGAACAGAGTTGGGTGAGGCAGTAAAGTTTGGCTGTTCCATTTCCAGTGATGCTCCGTAGTGTATGGTTTAGATGTGATGCTCCAAAGTTAATAGTTTAGAATTAATCTGTGTGGATGAGCGAACATATTTCCAGCAGTGGGATTCAGAAATATCTCTTTGACCAAAGCAAACCTGACCTGGAATGCATTTGAAACCACAAGCTGCCTTCCTCTCCAATCTCTCACCCAGGGATTCAGCCATAATAATAGTGCTCTCCTGGGCATCCAGCACATCTTTTCATTTGTGGTTTGATGTGATCTGAATGCACTCTGATTAATTTTCTTTCTTTTTTTAAGTCATTTCTATTGGGAGTTCTTACAGCTCATAAAATTCTACAACATCAATTGTATCGAGCATATTTGTAGATATGTTATTATCATCATTTCCAAAACATTTTCTACTTGAGCCTTTGATACAAGCTCCTCTTTCCCCCACTCTCTCCCCCAGCTTCCCACCCTCATGTAGCCTTGATCAATTATATATTGCTATTGTTATTTCATATCTTACACTGTCCATTGTTATTTGTATCCTTTGGAGAGTGGGGGCTACATATCTAATCTTGTGATGAGTTCCCCCTTTCTCACCCTTCCCCCTCCTAGACCATTTCCCATACTCTGAGTTCTTACTCAATTTCCTTTTATATTTCTGTGAAATAACAATACAAGGAAACTCTTCCCTGCATTCGTTTTGAAAAATAATAAAATGAGCTAAATATTTCTGTAACATCATAATCATATCTTATGAACTTCAGAAATTTATGGGTAGCATTCTTTGAATACTTATCATATGACATCCAATGTGGTAAGCACACTATACTACATCAATTAATTATATAGGTGTTAATATTATCCCCACTCCCGAGAGGAGAAAATTGAAGTCTCAAGAATGTAAGTAATTTCATGAAGTGTTCACATTAGGGGAGTTAAGAGTTGAAATCTAGCTGGAGATTCCAGATGCATGCTCATTACACCTTCCCACCAGAATCCCAAGAGCATAAAAACTCAGCCACAGAACTCCGGTGAGTTCAGCACTGACTTTATAACTCAAACCCCAAACCCAACTGTTCACACTCCTAAGGTTGGAGTTCAAATTCTGAAGATCTTCTCCCAATTCTTATCAACTCATCATTCCTTATGGGATGAACTCTATATCTGTGGATATAGTACCATTTTAGAGGGTGTTCTCTGTTATACTAATGATCGAGATTATGGTGGGATTAAGACTTGACTTTAGTAGAACATGTGAACCAAATTATACCCTTTATTTCCTTGGGGGTTTAGTAGACTAAAAGACAAAAATCTCACCTCCATCAAAGTCTCCGTGTAAAAGAAAAGACCATTGAGGACACAGGACCATTGGAGTACCAGATCTCCATCTGAAATATTCCAGATCTCTAGGTGAAATGCCAAAGACTAAGAACAGAGGCACCAGAGACTATGGTGTGGAGACTATGGGACAGAACAAGAGCTGAGATTTGATCTGGGAGACAGAGTGGCAAACTGGTTTTCTGGTCCATGGAGGCCCAGGGACCATGCAATTTCCTGACATAAAAGTAATTTACATAAAACCACTTTTTGCTGTCCTTATCTTCAAAACAGTAGGAGAGTGCCCTGCTTCAATTGCATCACAGACCTTGAAGTTCAGGGTTTCATAGGGCATACCAGTTCATTGGACTCATAAATGGTTAGTACTTCTTCATACCTCCTACATCATTGCATAGTGTGTGGTGGTCTTAAAGGCTTACATATTGCCATCTAAGTCACAGTCATTGGTCTGTCTTCATGTGGAGCAACAGAGAACAAATAATGATGTCTACCATAATTGATGAATCTCACAGAACATCTACTTCATTTACTCTACAATATGAATGCACATGATAATTACCCATAGCAGGCTAGTGATCTTGGACTTGGGAGACAGGAAGCCTTAGAATTTTCAGAACAGTGTATTTGAGACCATTGCCTCACCATATTCTGCACACTACAATAATAGAAGGAACAGCCAACTTTTGAGACTCCTTTTAAAAACAAGTTAGTACAAAATAAATTTATGTAAATATTTACAGTAATCAGGCAGACCACTTTTTAAACCACTTAAGCTAAAATACTCTTTGGTTTTAAGAAGGCCCCAAGGATTATTTTTGATTTAAGACTTAATGGCTCCAGAAAGTCTTATGGAGTCCATAAGAATTTGGAATATGGTTCTACATTTCCCTTTTGATCAGAATTCTTCTATAGAATCTTTAAAATGTATAGAAATGAAAAAACTTTTTAATGATTTCAAGAATATTTAGAAATGAAAAAAATGCTTAGAAATTGTAGGCATCAACTAACTTTGTTTCACAGCAAAGGACTTAGTTGCTCAGAGAGATAGTTTTCAGTCATTCCATTTGCACTTTCTAGTCTCTTTCCACTTTCTCCTTCCTCTTGTTGCCCCAGATGAATAGAGACCAGTGGTCATATCTAGGATGGCTACTTCCAAGCTTTTAAGACCCCCAGGAATTATACCACCAACTAGTAGGTAGAGTAGAAGTAATATGAATGTCATTAGTTCAATGAACTGGGAAATCCTGTTAAATCATGAACTTAAACTTCCAAACCCAGGAACCAAATTCTGATCAATTTGGGTTGTACATAAACAATCTCAGCAGCTATTCTCTTGCTGTTTTCTGCTGTAAGCGTATCCATCACAGAACTTCTGTCAATTTACCTTGTTACAAGCATACACTTTACTGACAGCACTTACAGTATTTGCTATGCAACTCTGCCTTAATCAATGACTATTCCATCACTGAAAAATGACAATACTCTATAAGTGATCACTCCCCTTTCTCCCTCTCTCCCATCTCGAGTATGACTAATAAAATCTGATGCCTACACATGGAATACTACTCAACCAGTAGGAAAAATAGTCTTAAAGCTATACTATAGCTGAAGCTTGAAGACATGCTGAATAAATTAAGTCAACTACAAAATGACAAGTATTGTGTGATCTCACTTATATAAATATGTATTGTGAATCTACCACTGGGAAAAGTATTTTCTCCATACTTTTGCCTTTAACTCTCATAGGAACTCTCTGAGACAAGCATTAACACACATGAAAATATAGAACTATAGAGGTTTGATGACTTGTCTTTGGTGAGATAGCTGGTGAGTAGTTGAGCTAGGCTTTAAACACATGCAAGGTCCATGCTTTAATCATTATGCTCTATCAATTTCTAATATTGCTATGGTCTTTGAGAAAAACAGATCAATGTGTTTTCTGGAAAGTGCAAGCAAAGCACCTCTTAAGGTAAACTTCCATTTTTAATTAACCATAATGAAACACAAGAACTAGGTCTATGAAGCAATTGCTTCCATTTTGTTAAAATTGTTAATATTTTCTTCACAAAAGTCTTGCAATTAAGTTCAGCTTTCCTTCTCATTTGAAAATGTATTCATATATAATTAGCATTTTATTGTTTTATTTTAGGTCATTCTTAATTGTCATTATATCTGTATTAAGAAAGTTAGAGAAAATGCTTATCTATTTCTGTCAATACTGATCATTGAAATGCTATCTTAGTTGGATGTGGAAAATGGTGACTTAGTAAATTAATCCTAGTGATAATTTAGGATATTATAGCAACCAGATCTATTTTATTGGAAACTAATTCAAGACGAGCTTCCAAATATAACTTCTATGACTTTTGTATAACATGGGATTTTAAATAATAGTAATTGATTTCAAGAAATGCTACATTTGAGTGTAAAGGGACAAAATGATTATGGCTGTACCATAAATTTATCTGGAAAAATATGTGTATATGAATGTCTGTGTGCTTTAAGTTCACCAACTCAGAAGTATCACCTAATATCTGACAAGAATGTATCTCTTATCTTAGGCTGAGTTCTCTAGGAAAGTATAGATAGTGAGATGTGTGTGTGTGTGTGTGTGTGTGTGTGAGAAGAGGGGTAGATCAAGAAGTGGCTCACAGAGTTGTAGAAGAGAATATGTCTCATCAGGTTCAAGGCTGTGGGTGAGATGTACGTGGGAACCAGCTCCTGATTGTTGGAACTGATGAACAGGAAGCAGGAAGATGAGGCAGGAAAACCAGAGGCTGTTGGATGAAAAGTTGAATAAATTCAGAAAGTTAGCAGAATTAATCCAAGGTCAACAGTTTGCTTATGGTTCCTGGGATAGTAAGGCCATATAACAAGAGGTCAAAGAACTAGATATAGGATCAAGTTTGTGGGAGTCACTGATCTGTGCCAATTTCAGCACTTGGAGTGTAAGTGTGGAGCTAGCCGATCAAATGCTCTGTGTGGGCATGACTTTCTCCTGAGAATTCTGGGAAGTCTCACGGTATTGGAGGAGAGAGACTTGACTGAGTCTCTTGGACATGGTCTCCTAACAAGGTAGCACAACAGCATGCTATAGACCCTGAGTCCTGGAGACTGGAGGAGCTAGAGGAGAAGCCCCATGGACTTATCCTGATGGAACCAGACCTCTCGGGTCAGAGAAGCTATGTGGAGACTCTTTCCAGTGCTGAGATGCTTGGGAAACCACAGAGAGACCCCTGCCAGCACTGAGATGCTTCTACCACCAATGGATACTACTGATGGAGCCTGAGCCCTGGAAATGAGAAGCCATGGGGAGACTCCTGCCAGTGCCGAGATGCTTCTACTGCCGCTGGATATATAAGACTCTGCACCCACTGACCTGTGATTGTCCTGGTGTCATTGCATATGCTTCGTGAGTTGGAAGGAGACTGGTATCAGACATATGGGCTAATATTGGACTTATGACCTTGGACTAGACTGGGTTGGGATGCTTTCTCAATGTTCCATTCCTCTTGTATATAAACCTTTCCCTTATATCCATATGTGTGTTTATAAATTTGTCTCTCTAGTCTACCTGGACTAACACAGAGATCCAGTAGTAAATGTGAGTCAGCTTCTGTACACTGCCAGTCTGCAGTAAAAGTTGACACACCCAATTGCATCAAGACTGTGGTCAGATTAACTGCTTCACTTTTTCACAGAAGATTCCATCATGCAGTTGACCACATAGTATATGAGAAACCTGGCCAAAAAAATTGACAGAAATTCTAACCATTACACTTCCTTTTATCAAAGTTCAGTAAAGTTAGTTCAAGGAAGTAGAAAGTGACATGTTCCTTAGATGATGCTCTGTCTTTCTGAAGTTATCTAAAATCTAGTGGGGATTTCTCAGCTGGGATTATTTTCTTTACAATAAGGAGACCAGAACACAGCATGGCTTAGAGGCTCAATGATCAGCATTTTTAATATTAATAAAATACCTGATTTGGAAACTAGGTTTCTTATTGCAAAAATTACAAAAATAAAAATGTACCTTTGGCTTGGTTGCATTCAATAAATTTTTCTTTTATAAAACAATAAGTATTGGGGCTGAACCCCGGTGGCATAGTGGTTGTGCGCAGGACTGCGGCCCACTGGGATGGAGGTTCAATTCCAGCTCCACAGGAACAAAGGCTGGGCCTCTTATTCCCACTACCAGAGGACAGTGATGCCCAAACCCCCTGCCCCCAAAAAAAGCAATAAGCATTTTAATACTCTAAGTTCAAGAACATTTGTGAAGCACATGAATTATAAAAACAAAAACACAAACAAAGAGTGAAATATTCAATATAGGTGTCTAGGGCAGGATCATACCTACTGCCATGGCTTTTAAATGAAGTCTAAATATTATAAATATTCTCAAATTCTTGTTTAATCTCACAGTTGTATCTTTGTGTAAATACCACTCACATGTGCCGGGAAAAACAAATGCAATTTCGCAAAGCATGAAACAAAGGCATGTATGCATGATGTGGTGTGGTGTGCTTTAGTCTATTCCACAGTAGGTGGCTCTAATTACAAAACCAATATATTTTCAAAACCTTAAAACTCTGGGATATGACATTATAAGAACAGGGAGAGTCAAACACACTGAATCAAATTCCGCTATTTTTCAGTCTGATAGGCATTTAGAATAATGTCAAGTCAAGTTATAGGAGTTGAAGTAATGTAAGTCTGTTAAAGAGCAGGTATTAATCCTAGAAATCCTTACTTCGCAGATTAAAACAAGGAGTTACACTGACATGGCCTGGCATGGTTGCAGAATGAATCTGCTCTATAATTATTCCACTTTATATGACTTGGCATCAACTCGATGGCAGTCATAATACATTACTATTTCAAAACGCTTTTCATATATGCCAATTCATATTGATCCTCTCAATAATTACTGAGGTGGATTATGGAGTAAGCGGTTTCCTCAGCAAAGTCATTAGAGATCCAACAACAATCCTCAGCCAAAGAGGTGTGCTGGTGCATGGTAACCTGTTGAGCTGCTAACTGGAAGGTCTAAAGTTCTAAACCACCAGTCTCTCCCTGAGAGAAAAACAGGCTTGTTGGGAAGTCACAGAGGCAGTTCTCCTCTATGCTTGAGCCTGAACGGACTCAATAGCATGGAAAAAGAATAGAAACTTGCTTCAGGCTCTCTTCAGGGGTTGGATACCCACAGGGAGTGGGGGAGGGAGGCTGACCCCTGGCTCCGAGTATTTTTCTACATTTTATGCCAAGGAAGGAGAATTGAATTTGTTGCCCTCTGTGGTTTATCTGCTATGCCCCTTCTCTTCTTTAGAATGCTTTCTTCAGGCTAATCAAATATCTCCACAAAATGCCTCCATAAAACATACACAAAGTAAATTATAGATTGCCAGTAGATAGAAACTAGAGAAGAAACATTTCATTTTGACAATAGCTGATGATGATGACAGCGAGACCATGTTTTCTCAGACAACTTGATCATTCAACTCAATTTACTTTCACCTTGGAACACTCTGTCACAGGAATGGGGCTATAATCTTTCACAGGAATTTAGATTAAACCTCAATGGATAACATAGAAGTACCTGCCATGGTATAAATTCTTACTTACTTATAAGATTCAATGAGAAGTTAAGAATTTGCTAACATTCAGTCTGCACTTTAACAGGACAGCAAGTGGGATGCTACCCTACCCTGATTTTTGAAACAGGAATTGCTTAGCTCAATCTTGGTGATTTTTAAAAGTCATTCCTGTTCAACAAAAACACTTAAGATTAGAGTTTTAAATGTCTTGTTGCTTTGTAAAAGAACTACTTGTTTGTACCAATCAATCCAAACGTGCATTTGGATTAATGCAAACTTTTACTTAAGAATTTTTGTCTTTCCATTTTTGTTTGTGCCTATGTCTGTTGACTGTGCTGGGTAGCAAAGTCAAGGTAGTTAAAATCCAAGGCTACTTTTTGCCAAGTAACTGGGAATAGCTGACTTTGCACATATTCGTTCAGGAACATTCACATTTCAGTAAGCAGTAAAAATATTCCACCCAGTATTGTGGAAATCGTCCATCAGATACCACTCATCTCCAGTTACCACGTCCTCTGGACACCAAGTCATGCTGCTGAAATCTCCTCTGGATCTATCTGAAGCTCTTTCACATCTCTCTAGGTCCATCTTCATCATCTTTGACCTTTTCTCTAAGGGTCTCCCTAATAGATGCTTTATCCCTTTCAAATTCAAATGAAGAACTCTTATTTGAATACATAAATGAATGGAAGAATTCTGCTAAGCAATCATTCTTTAAGACATTCATTCTAATTTATTTGTTTGTTTGTTTTTTAAGGGATGGGGAGGAGAAGAAGGCTATTTATTTTCTGTTTCTATGTGGGCATATTCACAAAGAGTTTGTATGGCTCCTATCCTTGAAAACCTTTGGCCATAAGAATCATAGTCCATCTTTGTAGTATGACTCTGCATGGGCTTTCACAAGCTGGGCTTGCTTGACCACCCAACTTCAGCCTATCCTCACTTCTATCTTTTGCTTGCCTCTCACAACTATCTTTCTATCAGTTGTTTGGATGTACTGAATTCAAGGCACCCATAGGCCTGTTTTCATTGGCTGGAATGCTGACCTGCCTCCCACAGGTCCTATTTTACAGGGTTCAGAAAAACTTTCCCCAACTCCCTTCCTGCCCCTCCCACTTCCAGACTAGGTTAAACACTTGGGTTTAGATGCTGTTTAGAATTCTGTATGCTCCTATGTAATACTTCATAGTTAATTATTGATGTGGATATTTGCCTAATATGTGTGTTCTGAATCTAGTTTGTTAACCACTGAATCCTGAAAGGTTAGCACAGTACATCGCAAGCTTTTGAAACTGTGATCCTCACTGAAAAACAAATATTAAACCACAGTCCAGCACAAACACATCGCCCTGCAAGTGAAACCCAAAATGCCATGAACAATAGTCTTTCTAGATACAATTCACTTGGAGCTTTTTATTTCATCTTATTTATATTAATTAGCTGGATGTAGCCCATTTTATTGATTCTGGAGCCTACTAATGGTAATAGATCTCACTTTAAATAGACATCAGCCTAACACAATGTCTGAAAAACAGTAGAGCTTCAAACTCAAGGTAAGAAGAAAGGCCCTGCGTGGCTCAAATGGTTTTCTCTTGACTGTTAACTTAGAGATGGGCAGTTCAAACTCTCCTAGATGTACCACAGAAAGAAATGACTGGGTAAGCAGTTTCTGCAAGTTTACAGTAAAAAAACTAAGCAACAAACAGAAAACACAGAACAATTATACTTTGAAAACATGAGGCAGTCATAAGCTGGAATTTTCCCAAAGTCAACTAACAGCAACAACTGTTTGTACAATAAACTAATAAAGAATACTGTCTACATGCCAGTGTTTAAACTGGAAGAAGTGTAAAACTAGAAGAAACCTTGCCATCCTGGATGTAGTTAGACCTCTGGATTAAACCGATAAGAACAAAGTAATACATTTGATCCCATTATGATCAATAAGGCTTTCTTTGCTGCAAGGCCCAGGCTGCCCTCTGCAGGTCTTGGAGAAACAGTGGCTGTACTTCCATGAGGAAGCTTCAAAAGGATTATGGAAAAATGGAATGAAGAGATCATGGAATTTTCCATAAGCTTTTCAAAGTCTTCTTGTATTTCTCTTTTTATTCCTAATCAACATATCCTTATCATTTCAACAAAATTGTTTACAAATAGGAAGGAAAAAATCTTTCCAGCAATATCCTAATAATGTCACCAAATTAATTACTCCCATTGTCCTTATAGGTAATGTCTGAATTTTTCTAGATGAAGTAACAGATTTTAGGATTGTTTTATTGCCAAGTATATTTGACTATGACAACTATAGTTTTACCTTGTTGAATGTCAATCAAATAATTGACTAATATTCCACTCGTCTATGTAATTCATTATTTTTCATGTGGTGATTTGATAATGCCACCAGACACATAGGAGTCCTAGCTTACTTTTCTTCATTCCCCTCATCACCACCCATGCACCTAGCACTTAAACCACACAGGAAACCTTCCCAGGATTGTCAATCTTACCATATCAATAGATCTTGGTAAGAAACTGACAAACTTAGGGAAAGAATTCTCGACACATTTTAGAACCACCCAAGCCCAGATTGAACTTACACTAGGAAAACAAAAATCCACTCTTAGGTGCAGAACAGTCACTGCCAAGGAGGCAGCAGAGGGCAATGTCTGCCCCCTGTACAGGGTCTGGCTCAATAGGGCATGAGTGCCTCCTGTATGTTTTACTTACTGGAACAAATACAAAGGGCAGCTCTAGCAGGCAAAGTAAAGCATTTTAAGGAAAGATACAAAGACCTGGAATTAGAAAATCAGAAGGTAAAACAAACTCAGCAAGCCTTGGGTGGAAATATTGACGTAGTCTATGGACAAAATATTGAATAATGAAAGGAGCATCCAAAGGCAATAGAAGAAAAAGAAAAGCAAAACCAAACCAGAGAGAAAGAGAGAGAGAGATGCGGGGGAAATCTGAGAGTCATCTTACAATAAGGAATTAGGGAACACTCAACTATTTCAAGATGTCACAATTGGTCAAGAACCAGTGTAATGAAGGAAAGTATTGAAGGTATTGAAGGAAGATATTCAAGGTACATTGATGGCACTGAGAAAAATGAAACCTTGTGGACTAATAAAATACCAGCTTAGATGTTTCCATAAAATAACCCAGCACTGGATGAACTTACTCATTTAAGAAATTTATAAGATAGTTATATTTCTAATGCACTGGGCCAGATCCATATATATGTCCATCCTGAAGAAAGGTACTCCAATAGAATGTGGAAATTAGTTAGCAGTATCATTGATACCACAAATCCAAAAACCTTATCTATTGTCTTTGTATGGATTCAGAGTCACAGCAACCTGATATAAGGTTTCGGAGGCTGTAAATGCTTTCAGTAGCAGAAAACTGATGTCCCATGAAATGATAGGAGGCTTTGAATTGCCGAATGAAGTAAGATGCCCACTGCAAAACCTATGAGGTCACCAGAACTCCTTAATACAAGATGGCAATACATTTTTCCAAAGGATAATTCAAAACCAGTGGCAGTAGTACACTGATAGGAACTCCAGAAATTCAAGCAGGATTCAAAAGAGGACTTAGAATGAGGAAGATCAGAGTGGAGTTACCGGATGGGTGGAGGGAAGGTGGGGTGGAGAGGGGGAGCCAATTACAAGGATCTACACATAACCTCCTATCTGGAGGATGGACAGTGGAGGAGTGGGTGAGGGGAGACATCAGGCAGTATAAGATATGACAAAATAATAACAATTTATAAAGTATTGAGGGTTGGTGGGGGAGGGAGGGAGCAAGGAGGAAGGGGAAAAGATGAAAAGCTGGAAAATGATGACAGCAGGCATGTGAAGGTGCTTGGCACAGTATATGTATATATGGATTGTGATAAGCCATGTACAAGCCCCCAATAAAATGATAAAAAGAATTTTTTTAAAAAAAGAATGAATATCATTGCTAATGTCAGATGCATGCTGGCTGAAAACAGAGAATCAGAAAGATTTCAACTTGTATTTTATCAACTACAAAAAGGCAATGGGCTGTGCATAGGGATGATGAACCCTAAAACCCATTTGCAATGGTCCACATGGATTAAGTCTTCGGGGAATCCTCCCTGACTAGAGTTGTAAATAGTCTTGCTATGAGAAAGGGAATAGTCTGACTATCAGACAGAGAGCATAGTAAAGTCAGATAGGACAGATCTTATTAGGTGAAAATGTAAATGAAATCATTTGATTTCCCTTTTGACTCATTTTAAAGATTTTGCTTTTCCATTTTTAATATCTTACACTTTATTTTTTAACTATAGATTTTATGAGGGGCTCTTACAGCTCTTAGAACATTCAGTACATTGTTTGTATTAAGCTTACTTGTACACCTTACCACGTTCATCTACAAACATTTTCTACTTGAATCCCCCAGCATGTGCTCCTCTTTCCCTCTTTCCTCTAGTTATTTTTTATTCCAGCTCCTCATATTTCTCCTTCCCCTTTCTCCTCCCCTATGAACTCCCAATAATTTATAAATTGTTATTACCTCTTCATATCATACACTGTCCAATGTGTCATTTCACTCACCATCCATCCCCCGTTGTCCGCACCCCAGAGAAGAGGTTACATGAAGTCCCAGAAATGAGTTCCCCCTTTCTACACACATGTAGTTTATTGTCAAACTGTAAACAGTTTATTCTTTAAACTTTCTGTAAACAGAAAGTTCCTCCTTTTTACTCCACCATCCCTCCACCTTCCCAGTGTCACCACTCCCCACTAGGCTCAAGGGATTATCTACTCTAAATTCCCGTGCTTCTGACTTCAATGTATATCCCCTGGTCTAGTCAAATCTGTCTTGTAGAATTGGGATAATGATGATAGTCGGTAGCAGGAAGCATTTGAGAATCATAGGAAAGTTGCTCATTTCATTGCTACTACACTGTACCCAGACTAGCTCGTTTCCTCACTGCAAACCTTCTGTAAGAGGATGTTGCTTCACTTATTGATGGGCGTTGGGTCCCCACTCTGCATTCCCCCTCATTTATAATGATGTAATTTTTAGGTCTTTGATGCTTGATACTGGATCCCTTAGACACCTTGTGGTCACACAGGCTGTCGTTCTTCTTCCATGTGGGCTTGCTTCTTAGTTAGATGGCCACTTATTTACCTTCAATACGCTTTCTTTTGAAAAGAAGTTTTTCTGGGTTTTGTTTAGTCATTGTTGAGGATTTTTTGTTTGATTGATTGATTGATCCCTGTTTGGATTGTATATGATTTTCTATATAGGCAGTCTTGGATAGGTAGCTCTATATAGACATTAACTGGATTGATAATCGCCAAAGGGCTCCAGCAATGAGCACAAGTACACAAATGGAACAGTCTTACATTCTGTTGCCCATAAGATGCTATGGGTTGGATCTTAGATGGCCACTCACCAAAGTTCTAAGAACTCAGTAAATACTCACCCTAGTAGAATTTACAACAGTATGTTTATGGCCTATCATGCCAAGTGTCCTTGGTTTTCAACCAAATATTGATGCTGAGACCCGAGATCTAGCAACCCATTTCCTCAAGTGTTTCATTATGGCTAAGAAGTTTTCCGAACTTTGCCACCTGTATATTCCTTATAGGTAAGTACTATGTGCATCATAGGTAAATACCTATGTATAAATAGTCTCTATCAAGTCTGCACATGCTCATAAGTCTAGTTTTATTTTTCTTGCCATGTCTGTCTATGTCTGCATTAATAGATTATTGTTCTTGCAGGATTGGGTACATTGTATGCTTTTCCTATATTATCTTTAACATGTGTCCTCCTTTCAGGGTCTTCCTTTGCTGTCATTTTTTTTATGACTTTCTTCATATTGCATTTTGCCTCATGTCTCCCCCAAGTTAATATGTGTCTATCCTCTAGTTAGTGATTTTACCTCCTGCCCACTGCCAATTATCAAAGTAGGTTTGCTTTTGATAATTATCAAAGAAGCGCTTTTTCACTATTGTTGACTGATAGACACTATTTGAACTTTTGTGCTTTCCTTATTTCATTAAGCGTAGTGTTCTCCAGGTTCATCCATGCTATGTGGTGCTTCGCAGATTTGTTCTTATTTTCTAACATCAAATCATGCTACATCATGTTCTGGTATGTATTACAGTTGACCAGTTTATGCATTGATGATCATTTAGGTTGTTTCCATGCTTTTGTTATTGTGAATAGTGCTGCAATGAACATGGGTATGCAGTATTCTATTGGTAGCATGGCCCTTATTTATCTAGGATATATACTTAAGATGGGGGTTGCAGAGTCATACAATATTTCCAAATTTTTAAAAAAGTACTAATCCCATGTTCCTCAGTTGTCGTACTATTGCACAACCCCCAGCACTCTAGTCTTTCCACCCTCTTGCCAGCATTTGCTATTTCCTGAGCTCCTTTTTAAACTTTACTACTGAATATTCTCCACTACTTTCCTCTCACTTTGTCCCACAGTGGGGACTTGTATGTGGCTGTGATGCTGGGAATTGTGTCAATGGTATGTGAAATGCCAACAGGGTCATCCCAAATAAACAAGATTCACTAGAGCTTCCAGATTAAGAACAGACTACAAGGAAGGAGTAAGCTATCTACATCAGAAGAACTATCCTTTGAAACCTTATGGATAGCATCAAAACATGGTCAAATACTGAAGGTATAATGAATAGAAGCAGAACATTTTCAAAAATAGTGCAATCAGATAGGACTCCCACGTCAGAAAGCACTCAAAATATGACTAAGAAAGATTTGTCTTGTCAATGTAGAGTCAACCATAATGACATAAACTAAATAAAATCTGTGGAAGTAATGACTTCCAGAACTTTGTTTGCTGATGGGCATGACTCTAAAGGAGAAGAAACAAGTGCAAAAACCTAATAATCAAAACTTGAAGTGCTACAAAGTATGAATCTAGGAAAATTGGAAGTGGTCAAAAAATGAAATGGAATGCATAAAGACCAGTATCTTAGGTGTAAGAGCACTGAAATGGCTGATATTACAACTCAATGTAAAAAAGACCCAAATCCTCACAAATGAACCAAAAATGCCCTAGCCACCACAGAGCAGAAGATGGAAATGTGCTGTGTGAGAAGCGGTGGGCATCGTCAGATGAGTAGCACGCCTGCCTGGCTAACAATCAGGAGCTCTTCTGAAAGCTCTCACATGGTGCTAAAGCTGCTAGAAACTGACAGACATCATCACCTCCTACGGGGCCCTTCTTGAGGCAAGCCAGAAATCAAACAAGTAACCACTTGATCCTGGAATGTGACACAGACCTCTCACTGCCAGGTAAGGATAAGTTCCTAGAGGGCAAACAAGTGGCTGACCTGATCCTGGAATGTGACTCTGACCTCTCACTGTCAGATAAGAATGCACTCCAGGGGGCAGAATGGCCTCTCGAAGAAGCTGCTTGCTTCCTTGGAGGGTTTCCAGGACAGTCTTAACACCACTTACAACTAGCTCACCCAGAGTGCTTCCTCTAAACACAGCCTGGCCAACACTATGGACTTGGTGGCCCAACTACTGACTCTGTGTCCTGAAATGACAGTGAAGAAAAGGTGCGGCACGGCTGTCCTTCACCTCGGCACCCACAAGTTTCTGGCTCAGATGCTCAGTGCTTTCCCTGCCCTCAGGTTCCCCTTTGTGGTGGCCTCCCTTAAAGAAACCATCTGGGGGAAGCTCTCAACTCCCACGAAAGAAAAGCAGTTGTTGGAGGTGGATACAGTCAGCTGTCCCTTGGAACCAAGGCAAGAACAGGACCTCACTCAGGAAGCTGTCTTCTGTCTTGTCTGGCATACCATGGCCATGAGCCACCACAAGGGATGTGTACCACGCTTGTCCTGGCCTTGGAAATCCTCACTTGCCAAGAAATCCTGAGCAAGGACAATCCTTCGGTGAGCTCCTTGCTCCAGAAGGTGAACGCCAAGAACATCACCTCAGAGGAGTGACGCTACTCCCTGCTGCAGGAGATCAGCTACTTCTGGTCTCTGCTGACTCAAAACAGGCTGAGCCTGGGCAGGGTGGGTCTTGTAGGGGCTAGAACTGAGAAGTACAAACTTTACTATATGACTTTGTATACAAGATAATATATGTATACATATATGGCATTAATACAAATCATAATGAAATGCTTGAGTTTCAATAAAAAGTATTATAATGAAATGTGCAAAAAACTGGAGTCACAAAATCATAAGGAAAGAATATGCTCAGAATGATAGGTTTTGAGGGTTAACTTATCTAGCCTAAGATTCGCAGGTTTGGCAGTTAAAACTGAGCACAATGTAAGAACTGCTCTGAGCTGCCATCAGTACTAAGAGGATTAGGGTGGAATGCAACCCATGCACTAAAGTCACAGACCACAGACAATGAAAGAACATTTGCTCTGGGGTGTGACCCACTTCCTATATAAAAGGGCATGTGGAAAAGCTTCATGCTTTTTCTGAGTCTGGATTCTGCATCTGGCCCATGGAGCCTCTGGCTCTTAGATAGAAACTAACATCTTACAATACTGCCTGCTGTTCCCAAAAGTCATCTGTTGCCTGCTATATGATCTGCCACCTGACCTACTGACCTTGAACTTATTTGCTTCTCCTGTTACAGACCTGGCCTACTGACCATGGAGTCCTCCCCCTCTGCATCTACCAGTCTGTGATCTTCCCATCAATCTTGGTTTCTTCATTTCCCCAAACCATGCAAGTCAGTAGGAGCTTCCATATTAACATGTGGTCCACGACTTGGAACTTAACTCCGATATAACTTACTAACTTTTAAAACTCTGCCAACCATTTTCCTGATATAAATCTCTCTCTCTCTCTTTTGTTTTCTTTTCCTAGAGAATCTACCACTAACATTATTTAGTATTTATCAAACCAAAAACTATGTAAACAATTAACTTGTGAAATTATAAAACTGAAAGTATTGAACAACAAAGAACTCTGCAGAGGAATGTGGAAGAACTAGACAGCATCACTGTACCAGTAAGAATAGGTGTTAAATATGGAAAAAATAGACAGCAGCACTGTGCCAGTAAGAGTAGGTGTTAAATATGGAAGAACTAGACAGCAGCGCTGTGCCAGTAAGAATAGGTGTTAAGTTCAGTCATTTCAGAATGTAGCATATGCTCCAGAATCAATGATACTGAAGGAAAAGGTTCAAGCTGACCTATAGGGATTGGGGTCAAGTAAAGCTCCAGGAATTGAGAAAATACAAATTAAAATGCTTCAATTCATGCAATACTGAAAGAAATCACTCATTTATGCCAAGAATTTAGAGGATAATTATCTGGAAAAACAGCTAAAAGAGATCTATATTTTTTATCCATTCAAAGAAAGATAATACAGTAGAATTTAGAGATTATCTAACAATATAATTAGTATGACATACAAACAAATTTTGCTGGAGATGACACAAACTATAATTTCTGCAAAAAAGAACTTCCAGAAATTCAAGCTAAGAAAAGGATGTGGAGCCAGAGATAAAATTACTGATGCTGAGATGATGAATTTTGGATGAACACATAGAATATTAGAAATATGATTATGCTTTATTGACTGTGCAAAGGCATGCCATTGTGCAGATTGTATGAATTTTGGATAGTATTATGAACAGCAAGAATTCCAAATGATTTAGTGGTACTCATATTAAACATGTAAATAGAACAAAAAGCCATTGTTCAAATGGTGCAATGGACACTGCATACTTTAAAAACAAGAAAGGTATGCACCTGGGTTTTAGTCCTTACTTATAGAAGCTGCACACTGACCGAATAACCTAAGAACTGATCTATACAAAGAAGAATGTGATATCAGAATCGAAAGAAGATTCACTTGTAAGCTGCAATATGTAGGTGATATAATCTGTGTCCCTGAAAACCAAGAGGATGGAGTGAAAAAAAAAAAGAAAAGAAAACCAAGAGCTGCATTTACTGATGAAGATTTAAAAAAACTATAACCCTCGAGTTGTATTACAACTCCACATAAAGAAAACAAAATTCCTCACAACTGGACCAATCGGCAATATAAGAACAGAGAAAATATTAAAATAGCACCGACATCATCTTACTTGGATTCTTAATAAACAGCAATGGCAGGTGGTGTTGTCAAGAAATCACACAATTATTATATTGGACACATCTGCTTCAAAAGTCCTACTGCCATAATGTGTTAGTCTGGGTAGATAAGAGAAACAAATCCATAGACATGCATATGGATAGAAGGAAGAGTTTTATATATAAAAGGAATGGAACTTTGAGAAAGCATCCCAACCCAGTTCAGTTCATATTCGTAAGTCCATATTAGCCCATATGTCTGATACCAGTCTATAAAGTCTCCTTCCGACTCACGAAGTCGCAGGCCAGTAGGTGCAGAGTCCCAGCTCTGGCAGGGGTCCCCTATTGACTCCTCGTTTCCAGGGCTCAGTTCCATCCGCAGTATCCATTGGTAATAGAAACATCTCAGCCCTGGCAGGGGTCTCTCTGTGGCTTTTCTGGCTTCAGAGTTCTGGCTTCATCAGGGTAAGGCCGGGTGGCTTCTCCTCTGGCTCTTCTGGTTCCTCGGACACTGCCATTTTGTCTTGTCAGTGGAGCAACTCCCAACAACTGGGAAGATGTTCTTTCATCTCCAAAAGGGAAATACCGCGAGACTTCCCAGAATTCTCAGGAGAAAGCCATACTCACACAGAGGTCTCATTGGCTACAATGGCTATCTCTAGATTGACCGGCTAGACTCCACCCCGACAGCCCAGTCAAGAAATTGACATCAGTGATGGCCACACATAGAGAGTTACGGTTAAATCCACCAGGTCAGCTGTGCTCTGTCTAGAGCTGCTATGTGCCAGCATCGACTGAATGGCAGCAAGTTTACATTTAAGTTGTTTTGGCTGCAAATAATGTCTTCGAAATGTTAAAAAGTAAAATGTCATTTTAATATGAAGGTGTGCCTTACTGAAGCCTTGGTATTTTCAGTTGCCTCCAAACTTTGTGAAATATGGACAGTTAATAAATAAGATTGATCAAAAACAAGCAAATTAATATGAGTGTCACTGGTTTTGTTTCTCTGGACAACACAGCCTAACACAATCTGTTAATGTCCCCTGCCCACTTTTAATTTAATCATTTGTTTCTGGTCTTTAAGCTATTGAAATTTTCTATAAATTTTAGAGATTAGTTTCTTATCAATATGCTATTGCCAGAAATATTTCCCAGTCTGTTGATTCTGCTTTAATTCTTTTGGTGACATCTTTCAATGTGCCTTAAGTGTCTAATTTGTAGGAAGGCTTAGTCATCTAGTTTGTCTTCTGCTTCTTGTTTATTTTCAGTTATATTTGATACTGCATTTATGTCATGTGGTAGGGATCCTAGTTTTTCTTTTATGGCTTTTTTCATTTTAGCTTTTACATTTGTCTTTGCTGTATGTTCAATTAGCTTTCTTACACATTGTAAGATATAGGTCCTACTTCTTTTTCAATGAATGTATATACAGTTTTGCCAGTGCCTTTCATTAAAGAGACTAACTATTCCCCATTTAATTCCTTTTGGTCCTTTACCAATGATCAGCTGTCCATGGGAGAATGGATTAACTTCTGGGTGCTCAATTCTGTTCGATTGGTCTATGTTTCTGCCATTATGCTTATACCAGACTGTTTAGAGTATGGTGGTTATATTGAATGTTTTAACATAGGTTAAAGCCACATATTTAATTTTCTTTTTCAATAGTGTTTTCCTTACCCAGGGTCTCTTTTCTTGGTATATACAATTGGTAATGAGTTTTTCTATATTTTTGAAGACAATGAGGGAATTTGGATCAGAATTGCAATATATCTGTAGATCATGTTGAATAGTGTTGATATTTTCACAATTCAAGTCTTCCTAACCATAAGCATGATATATCATAACTTAATTTATATCAGTATATATCTTAATATTAATATAATTGATGTTATTTTTTATTTATTTCAGTAGATAGATATGTCTACTGATATAAATTAATTTATATAAATTTCTTGTCATAGTGTTTGTAGCTTTCTTTGTAAAGACATTTTGCTTCTCTAGTTCAATGTATTCCTAAGTATTCATCTTTTGGGTAGACATTGCCAATCGGTTTTGTTGTTGTTGTTGCCTGATTTGCTTTTCAAAGTCCTGTCTGAGGTTGCCTTTTCTCTCTGAAACATTGTGGGTGATGCTTCTGCTAGTCAAGAGAGAGGCAAGGGGACAGAGCACCCACAATGGGGTGGTGGGTTCTCCCTGTTGAAGAGGACCCAGGTTTTGAGGACAGAGATTTTCTAATGACATGGAAATGGGCTAGTCAGTCAGGGCCCCTGGTCCCAGAAGGAGTACCTGCCAGTTCACAGGATGGCTGTGGGCAGGGTACCTGGCCCCAGAATTAGTTCCTGTCTGCAAACTGATTGCCTGGGGCAGAGGAACATCTCTGCTACACACTCTGCTTGCTGGCCCAAGGAGGTTGGGAGACTGTTCCTCCAAACACAAGGATAGATTGCACCTGATGCCCAGTCCACAACAGCACACCTCTGACCTCAGTGAAAGGGGCTGGGGGTGTCACTAGTCACCAGGCAGGTAAAGGGTGTGGGTGGGGAGAGACACATTTCTGGTGACTGAGCGGTTGTGAAGAGCAAGGGGAGGATCACCTCTTTCTGGTTGCCAGCCACCAATGTCGCCAACCGTTTGGTCCTGGCTGAGTAGGGTTGCTTATCATATTGCTCCCCTGGTACGTGCCGCTTGCAAAATTTGAAAACAACTGTTTGGTGACAGGTCAGCTGAAATTGCCTGTCCTGCTTGTCTCCCTGTATGCTGTGTTTGTTCAGTTTCTTCTCGTACAATTTGATTCACTTCTCCAGCCTTTCCTCAGAAGCTCATGATTCCAGGATGATCATCCATCTGTGTTTCATATCGTTTGCTGTGTCTTTAGTATAGTCTAGGGAGCTTGCCCGCCATCTTGCCAGAAGTACCGGAACTAGCATGGTGGTGTTTTATCTTCTGTTTTACATTCACAGAGGTGGTTAATTGATTCTTCCTTCTCTGTATCTATATTATAGAAGAATGGCTCATGTTGTGTGATCTCTACACAAAATGTTTCTCTTAATAGTTGACACCTACTAAATAGATGCTTTGTAATGGGATTGAAACCCAGTGGGAGTGTCATTTCACTTCCTAAATCCATAAACAAAAATTTCCTCATATTAGCGGACTTTAGTTGTTTCTTTCTCAAAGAGTTTTATTACCCTAGGAATTTACTCTAAGGACTGGAGCTCTTACCAATGATTTTATAGCTTTTAAAATATCATCTATTTCTTTTTCAAGAGAACACGGCATCCACCAACTGGGATTTCAAGGAAGGAACAATGTCCTCAGCTCTCCAAGAAGTCCAGGATGGAGCTGATTATTATAATTTCAAATGAGCAATACCTTCTTTAAATAGGAATCATCAGTTTGTAGAAAAAGCCATATGTTTTTTGTCTATCTGAAGTGGCCATATTTATTTGCTTATATAATTGCTTTGTGCCTATTTGGTTTGCAAGCTACTATTTATCTATATGCTTGACCTAGAGCTCCACACTTCACTACATATAATATATCAATATCAGAAGGATAAAATGGAAAAAAGGAATATGAGGAGGCTTTTAAAAGTTGGAGAAAATATCATTAACTTTTACTTGTTTTCCACGAACTTTTTGAAGTTCCCTTATATTGTTCTGAATTGTCTTTGGCTTAATAACTCATTGTCACAGCAGAAAGCAAAAGAGTTAAACATAAAGAAAAGTACTTGGCAAATCTCTCTGAGTCTCTTTTAAATGCGTAACTCTGAAAAACAGCTTCAAAACAGTATCTATTCCCATGGCTTTTTGCTGCAAACTTCATTTTAGTTTTGTAAACACATGACAACTGTGGTTTTGTAGGTTCTATCTATGCTGTAGTGACCCAACTTCTCCGGTCAAAGGCTACATGGATGCAAAAGACAGGGCAAGTTAAAGTTTAACTCCCAGGAATTGTAAACCAAACCTAAAGCCACTGAACCTTTGGAGTTTGATATGATGATTAGAATATAACCAGAGTGACACGTTGAACTCACCATAATCAAAGAAACCTTTTCCGTGTGAGGATCTCTGAAATCACTGAGGTATGGCCCATGTGTTTTGTTTCTTCTGCTTTGACTCTGTGAACCTGTGCCTTGTGGTGTCAGTGGGGACGCAGTGCAAGCAGTTTTTACTTTCTCTCCTATTACAGACCTTAAGCCAGGGACTTATCGGCTTAGTCTTTATATTAATGAAGTAACTTGGAAATTAAGTTAAAAGAAGTATCATAAGATCTCAAGAGGAGAGAACTGTCATAAGTTTGATTCAATAAATGTCTGAAGTTAATAACAGCTAGTTTTACCATGGCAGGTTTAAGAGGGAGATGAATGTTTTGAGCAGTTTATCTAGCTCTAGCCACATAGCAGGGAGAACGGTGTTTGGCTGCCTGTCCTAGATCTAGGAAATAGAAAATGTAATTAATGAAAGAAAGAAATGGCCTTATCATTTGTGGACAGACTCTGACTTCTCTGTGTGGATCATAATTTCTACCATACTTGTACTTCACATAGGTAATATCTCTCTCCTTTCACCTTTATCCTGTACCCCCATCCCACCATGTCCCCTGAAGCAATATAATGGGAAAGACTTGCTATGGTCTCTGTCATCATTCTGCCAACTTTATATGTAGGTATTGCATTCAATTCTAGGGGCTGAAAGGGAAGAGAAAGAGGTAGGGAGTATGGAGAAAAGAAAGTAAGTTAAGACAGGTGTGGAAATTGTCTGGCTTTGAATGTGTTAACTCTCAAGCTAGCAATGGCTAACCAAGTTATTTTCCTTGCAGAGTTGTTTGGGTCACTATGTTGCAGTAGATCTCTTTTCACATAGTCATTATGTTTGCTTCATAAAGATAATTCACACCCAGAATATGATGGTATTTTAACAAGATCAATCAGGACACTTATCAAGAATATGCTCTTTTCACAAGAAATCACCTAATCTCTCAAATTATAAGACTTTTGTTCCATGATTACCAAAATAAGATCTTAGAAGGATTAGTTCCAAGGTAAACTGTTTTTTTTGCTAAAGTTTTGTTCAGAATATAGCATGAGTTGTGCAGCACACAGGTTTCGTGTTCTATAAAACATGCATTGGTAAACTTAATGCTAATTATAATTTATAAACCTAAAAATGGGCTCTTTGAAGCATCCTTTATGTCTGCTGAGAATGCAGAGGCATTAGGGCGGGAAAAAATGAGGTCAAATTAAAAGTGAGTCTCCCTCTCATGTATTAATTCTGATTTATTTTTAGTGCCATATTTCTGGAGTAATATTAATACAGGCCATGATAGACTACTCTCACATATTTTGCTGGCCCAACTTATTGTTTATTAAGTGTAAGAGGAGGAAGAAGATAGTTAGCAAGGAAAATAAATACATTGGTATGGGAAGGCATCATAAAATGATATACTGTTGTTGTAGGTACCTTTATCTTTCAGTCTGTTTGGACTCATAGAGATCCTGCACGATGAAGTAAATCTTCCCTGTGGTTGGTTTGTTTTTAAGATTATTTATCTTTTCCTCAAAATTAGGATCCTCAACCTTGTCACTCTTGACACTTTTTGTCAGGAAAAAAAACTGGTCGCAGAGTATGTCCTGTGCATTGTAAATGTTTAACCTTTTATTGTGTTTTGAGTAAAAGTTTACAGAGCAACTTGGTTTTTAACTCAAAAATGCATGCCTTTTAGTTTCATGATACTGATTGTAAAACTCACAATGTAACAGAACTCTTTCCAGTTCTTTTCTGTTTATCCCTCTTTCCATCCATCCTTCTCTCCTATTTCTCCCTGTCTTCTGGGGTTTATCCAAACAAAGGCAAAGGAGGTCCTTTGGATCTTGTATTGTTAATTGTTCTCAGAAGTGGGTCTCTGCCTGCATTACTGCTCATGATATAGTACTGACTGTTGACTGATTGTCGGCTTGAAGATTAAACCATGGGACGGAATTCAGTCCCTGTCAGGAACAGAGATCATGGGCCACAGTCTCCAGGGTGTCACCAATCTTGGTCTTTTTTGTTTATTTTTAATCATTTGGAGGACTTTCCCCCCACACTGAGGTTTTCTTAATACACTGAACATTCCATTATTATTTCCAATTGTGCCAGTATAGGGTGGGTTTATGTCCTTTTAAACATCAACATTTCCTGCAGTGTGGTCAAGGATGTCAATATATGTCTTGAAGATGAGTGGTTCCTTTGGCAAGTAAGCTGAGGAAATGCAGCTGGACAAGACAGACCAGTTTGAGACAGGTTTCATTACTGTGTGCGTGCTGTGTCTGAAGAAGAAGAATAGCAGACATTTGTCGAGTACTTATGTAGCTCTATTTGGCCAAGTACTGTTCAAAAACAAACCACAAATTATCACATTTTATTTTCATGACGACCACATGAGGTAGACACTAATATTGTAATTTTAAACAAGGGAGAAAATTGAGGCACAGGTAGGCTACCAAACAGACTCATGATCCCCCAATGAGCAAGGGGCAGAACCATGCTCCACAACCTGATCCCCTGGCCCCAGAGACCCACTGCACAACCACGTTCCTGCTCTCACAAGTACTGGGCAGTGATTCTTTGTGTGGCTGTATTCATTCTATTGAAAATAGTCAAGAACATAGCAATGTTTTGTTTCCCAGGCTTACTTCACAACAGAACATCTTCTTCAGGAACATCTATTAGCGTCTCTCAGAATTGTTATTCTTCAGAGCACAGTTAGGAACAAACTAATCATCTGTGCAGCACATGTTCAGCACATGTAACAAGAAAAATCATCACCTTAACATGTAGGTGTCTTTATAGTCTAGTTATCTTCCATCAAACAAGTCTGTGTTTGTCTTCAAGAGTTTTAAGTGAAAATATAGGGGGAAAAAACATCACGACAGCGCTGGGTTGGCATATGCATTCTGAGCCTCTCTAAGCTTATGACCTTGGACAAATTGCCTAACTTCTTGAAACCTCAGGTTCTTCACCTGTAAAATGGAAGTTAAATCTGCCTTGCAGAGTTGTTGGATGAAAGGGATCAGAAAGCTGAAGTGTCCAGCATGCTCCAGGTGTGCAGTGGGAACTCAGATAGTAAAGAAGTACCATCTTTACATTTCCATTTCCTATTCATAAAAACCTCCAAATACTGCTCAAACGTTTCAAACTTATCTCATCATTGTCAGGAACAAACAAGTGAAAGCCAAAACAAGATATTATTTTTTAAAGTATGACGTTTGCTTAGTCATACATATGAAGCGTATTCTGCTTGTTTTTAAGGGCATACTTTTATTTTTTAATTTTTTTTAATTTTAAATTACTGAGGAAAAATATTTGTTAAAAGTCCAGAAGATACTCTTTCATGGTGTGTGTTCATTTCACCACAGACAAGGTAGATATGAAAGATGTGTTTCAATCATCTACCTTCAGAATATTACCATCTCTTTAGATAGCTGAGTAGGACTTTGGGTACAATTGCTTAATCGTTTTCATTACCTTGTATGTCTCTAAATGACTCAATAAGTTCAAACAAGACATTATTGATCAATGAAGGATAAACAACCATTTGATCTTATTCATGGAAACAGTAACCAGGCTCCTCTAAAGTGCAGTTCTAACAGCCAAACTGTCCCCTGAAAAAAGCATCTGAAAAGAGCAGCTCTGCCACAGGGACATTCTGTATGAGGAACCTAAATTCCATCTGCTCTGAGACCTGGCACTGCAATATCCAGGCAATTATTGTCAATAAATGTATGCTGTGGATTATACCAGAAAGGCCCATTTATCATTTTATTTCATCAAAGCCAACTAAAATCACTGTAAAAACTATTTAGAAATTGCTATTTGATAAATGAAAATATGAATGGAATAATTTTATTGATCTCCATTAAAGATAAAAATATTTTCCTTTGGAAAAAAGCTTGTCTTGACTAAAGATATACTGGAAATTTGAGTTTGTTCAATCATTTTTAGAATGTGTTCATCAAGACTGTTTTCATTTTTTTCTACATGAATACATATGTGAGCCTTTATATATATGCATTAATAACCATGTGGAAAATATTTCCTACTTTGCTTATTCCAATAGGGTTCAGTCCATTTATAATATTAAAAGATAAATAGTAATAAGATATAAAAATTATTTGCAAGGTTATGTATCTCACTCTGACTAGCCAGTAATATGACCAAAGAGAATTAACACAAGAATATTTGCCCAAAAAAATGGCTCGATGAGCAGAATAGTTTGCAATTCGACAAAAAGCCTACCTACAAAAAGCTCACCTTCAATATAAAGTAGTACCTTCCCTTCTGGCAACAGATAACAAATGTATGTGTGTGATTTAGAATTCCCCATCAATTTTTAGAACACTGGATCTAAGTAATAGAAATAATTCCTATAATGGTTTACTTCATAGAAAATTCTAATTTGACTAAGGTCATTTGATACAGAGCATTTTATCTAAGAAACTTATGTCCTTTCATAGTCAATCTATTAAACTTAATTTCTTCAAGGTAATTGAGATTTAATTCATCACTCTAGTTGTACAAAGCTCATTATTTGAAAGATTCCCTTACATGGATTTGTAAATCTAATCTTGTTTTCTGTACCATGTTCTTGCTGTGTCATCAGGAACTGTTGAGTCAATTCAGTCTCACAGTGACGGTTGATATAAGAGAACAGCTGCTGCCTGTTCACCATCCTCACAATCTTTTCTTGGAAGCCATTGCTATAGTTACTGTGCTGGGACATCTGGTCGAGTCGTCTCTGCTTAGATGACCCTCTACGCTGCAGTGCATCATGTCCTTGTACATTGTACTGGTCCCTCCAGGGGTTTTTCCAACATTTGGTCATCTTTCCTTCTGAGAAGCATACGTTCTGTATTTCTTCCAAGACAGATTTGTCTGTTTGCCTGGCAGCCCATAGTATATTCAACATTCTTTGTCAACAACAGAATTCACATGTATCTACTTTTCTCCACCCTCCTTTACTTATGGTCTATATTTTCTATAGACCGTGACTTGGGGCATATGCACCTTAGTCCTTGAGGTAACATTTCTTTTTAATACTTTAAAAAAGACCTTCCAGCAAATTTGCCAACTGTAATACATCATTTTATTTCTTTTTTCCTCAAGCATTCTATTGTTAATCAACAACTTAAACAATGTATCACAACTCCTAATGGCTCGACCTGTTCCCACACAATCCCGCCTTTCTTATTGCACTCTTGTAGGGTAGAATCTTCCTTTGAAATCTTGACTGCTGCTTCCACAGTTGTTGATTGTGGATTCTTATAAAATGAACTCTTTGACAACTGGACAACTTCAGTCTTGGCGCTGGGCATTGTGATGTTATTTACTGATTCAATATGAGCATTTTTGCTTCCTTTACATCGAGATAAAATTCTGGAGGCTATCGTCTTTCTTCTTCATCAGGAAGAGCTTCAGGTCTCCTAGGCTTTCAGCAAGCAAGATGAAGTCATCTGCACATGCAAGTTGCTAATGAGTCTCTTGGATGCTGATGCTACATATTTATTCTTATAGGCCAGTTTCTCAAATGATCTGTTGAGCATAGAAATTGATTAAATATGAGGAAAGGATGTGACACTGGTGCACAACTTCTTCAATTTTATCGTTGTTTTGTCCAGTTGATCTTTCACTTACAATAGCCCTGTGATAGAGAAGAACTGTCTCTATAGTGTTCTCTTGGTTGTATTATTTATAAACAAAGAACAACATGTCTTTCATACAGCTTCTGCTGGATTTGAATCTCCCCGTTCTAATTTGCCAGTCAAATGCTTAGTCATTGTGATATCAGGGCTCTTTATGTAGCTTAATGCTGATAATGTCTTAATTCATAATGATAATTCCATGGCTATATGTACACTAACTGATTTCTCTCAGTCACATTCAACCCTAATTCATGACAACTCTATAGGGCAGTAGCTTTGTCTTTGTGGGTTTCACAGAATGTAAATTTTTACATTGTCAAATGCCTAAGTTTAACTGCTCTGTTGATCAGTTAATAAAGAGAAAAGGTGAGATAATGAAAAGGGGACACAAGATCCACATGGAAGATGAGAAGAAGACCAATCTTTATGTAGGCTGCAGAAAATAGCCCTAAAATAATAAGCCAGTTTTAGGGACTATAACAAATAGAGTGAAAGAAAGACATGAAAGGAGAGAGCTATAAAATCTCTTTGCTGAGTCCTGTAAGAAACAGCACAGCAGGGCACTGGCGGGGTATTGTGTACAAATGTGATTAGCTTGCTTCCGAATAACCCGTCTTTAGACTTAGTCTACCCAGATCTTCTGCTGAGATTGTGCTTACTGCTTATTTTTCCAGCTGGGGCCTTCTGCATGAAGTAAATCTATTTAGTAAAGGTATTTAAACCCTAATGCCTATGATTACTTGCTGGCAAGTCAGAAATCAGAATTTACTATCATGAGGGAGAAAATCCCTTGGAATGTAGAGGTGACCAATTCAAGAATCACCTTGTCAATTATCCTCCCTAACAATTCCTAACAATGTCTCACAATTCAGACATTTACCGCCAACCTATTAAAATGGGTCTCTTGTTTGACTAATGAGACTATAAAGAGTAGTTCCTTGTCTTACATGAATCGCCCCAGGCGGTACAAATATTTAACACAAACTGCTGCTAACTGACAACTTCGAGTTTCACGTCTCCAGAATCATTTCAGGAAGCCTGGTGATTTACTGCCAAAAAGTTGCTGCCGTTAGGGGCGGAGTTAGTTCCAACTCACTGTGACCCTGTGCACAACATTGCTCCTGCGCCAGCCTCAGAACTCTTTACGCTTGAGCCCGTGGTCGCAGCCCCTGCACCAATACTTCCTTAGCGTCTTCCTCTTTTTATGATAACATAGCATGACTTCTGCAGACACTGCTGTCTCCAGACAACAGGTCCCAAGCACATCCGATGGGCTCTCGCCAGCCTTGCCTCCAACGAGCATTCTGGCTGCACTGTTCAAAGACTGATTTGTTTGTTCTTTTGGCAGTTCATAGTATCTTCAGCCTTCTTCATCAGCACCAAACTCAAGTGCACTGATTCTCCTTTTGTCTCCATATTCAGTGTCCAACTTTCACGGGCATGTGAAGACTAAAAAATACCACAGCTCACAGGAAACCTTAGGGGTTCCACTTGGTCACACATGTGGACCCCCTCGGTTGAAGCAATTCAATGGCTAAAAGTTCGGTTCTGTTTTTCTGTATATTTATCTAGTTCCTCTCCTGTGCCACACACACAGACTAACTCCTTTGATTTTCACCATGAATCTATGGCATAAAGACTATTGTTATATCCTTTTTCTGGTTAAGTTATAGGCGCCAAGAATTTTAGTGAATAAATGGTAGCATGCACACTCCAGCAAGCAAAGTACAAAGGAATTCAAAGAAATATTGAATTTTAGCACTAGAAGACACCTTTGAGATTGTTTACAGAAATGCTAAAGGAGTTTCCCAAGGAGAATTGCTGTATGTCATCACGTCAATCCCAATTTATGGAGACCTTATGACAGAGTAGCACTGCCCCATAGGGATTCCGGGGTAGCAATCTTTATGAGAACAGATTGCCTGGGTCTTTTCTTCTGAGGATCCAGAATCATAGAGCTTGCAATTAGCTGTCAAGTTTTCAACCATCATACCAGTACAAAATTTCCCCAAATCCTAGAGTAAGACCCTTTTCTTTTAGGGTATAAAACTAAGTATAATAAAACCCTCCAGCAGCCTTCTCCATGAAATTATGTTCCATTATACAGCATTACTAACTAATTCAGCTTGGTTTTTGTTTGTTTACTTGCTTTGCACACATTCTGGGAAGTAGATTACCAGGAACTCTATGGTTAACAGGAATATTCCTTCCACTCTGGGTCCCATTCTCACTGCTTTTCCCAAGTTCCTAGAGCTATGCAACCAAAGATTGAGGAACTCCTTGGTGGAGAGATACTCCTTTGTAACTTTAAGAGAATGACCAGTCCAGATCACAGAGGGCATATGTACAGACACCATGAGCTAGTGACGGGATAAGTAATGGAAGCATCACTGAAAATATAAAGTCATTGTCCTGAATGGCCTTACACCCCAAATCTATCAGAGACTGAGAAGGACACACCTATCTCCCAATGGAAAGAGTAATTGGGCTGGTAGGTCTATGTTTTCCCAGGGAGTCCCAGATTTAAACCAACCTACTTTGGAATTTTAAATTGAGAGCTAAATGCTCCCGAACAGCAGCTCTATCACCCTGAATCGTTATTCATGTAGGATAATAACAGTATGCTTCCAAAAGTTCCTTATTAAAATACAAAGTAGTTGGGCTGCAAAATGTGGGAGATTTCAATCAGAATCCTTCATGATCACTTCCGCCTGACCTCATTTAGCAGCTCAGGCAGCCTGTCGAAGTCTGAGGAGGGGTGCTAAAATCAAGTACATGTTGAATTTGGGGAATCAGAGATGCAGAGGATAGGCAGCTAAGGCTGGGAGAGTCATGAGTATCTGGAGTGGAATAGAGGAGTTGTGAATGACCGGTATTTGACTGACTTTTGAAGAATTTATTGAATGTATTAAATAATGTTGATTTGCTTTAAAGTAATTTGAGCATCATGTTTACCAAATTCCTCTATGACTCTTCTTCATTTTGAACTACTTTTGTGGAGTCAATTCTACTGCATAGCAAACAAGTGTGGATCAAGATAGAACCATTCCATAGGGCTCCCAGTGGCTAATTTTTTCCATGGTTCATAGTCAAGTCTTCTCCAGATGTATCTCTGGATAGACTGGCCCCTCTCACCTGGAGATTGACAGTCAAACTTGTTAATATTTGCAGCCCCTACCACAAGAAAATAAAACCAAACTTACTGCCATCAGATTGAGTCTGACTCACAGGGACCCCCTAGGACAGGTGAGAACTATAGAACTGACACTGTAAGTTTCCAAGACTGAACTGTTTCCAGGAAAAGAAAGCTCCATATTTCCACTGAAGAGCAACTGGTGGTTTCAAACTGCTAACACTGCAATTAGCAGCCAAAGCTACCACCACGAAGCCACCAGGATTCCACTACCCCAGAATGGGTCTTCCAATGAAGTCTGAATAGAATAATTTGAAAAGCATGGGTAATTAGCCGCAATACCAACAAAAGCAAAATAAAAACCAGTGTCCTTGCACACAAATACAAACCTCCCAAATTTAATTTCAAAATCACAAGGACAAACTCAATGCCATTTAGAAAGGTGTAGATTAAAGATTAGGATAGAAACCAAGCATGCAACAGTATAACCTGTCCTCAAATCAATGCTCTGCATGAGTAAGCCAGCAGACTCTCGAAAAGAAAATTGTGTATGGGGCTACAGAGGGTTTGAGACTGCAGTGGTGAGAGTCAAGAGGATGTACACTGGTACAGATAGGAGCCGGGAGACATAGAGAATCCAGGACAGGTGATCCCTTAAGAACCAGTGGTGAGAGTGGTGATACCAGGAGACTGGAGGGAAGGAGGGATAGAAAGGGGGAACCGATTATAAGGATCTACATACAACCTCCTTCCTGGGGTAAAGGTAACGGGGAAGTGGATGAAGGGGGACATCGGACAGTGTAAGATATGACAAAATAATAATAATTTATAAATTATCAAGTGTTCATGAGGAAGGGGGAGTGGGGAGGGAGGGGGGATAATGAGGAGCCGATGCCAAGTACTTAAATAGAAAGCTTTTTTTTTTTTTAGAATGATGAGGGTAGCGGATGTACAATGTGCTTAACACACAATGGACTTATGTAGGGATTGTGATAAGAGTAGGATGAGCCAGTAAAAGGATTTTTTAGAAAAGAAAGGAAATTGACATGAAGAAGATTATTTCACAAGAGAAAAATGGTGCTTTCTCCTCCCATAAAGATTTAGAGCTTTGGAAACCCACGGGGGCAGTTCTACTCTGTCCTATAGGATTGCGAGGAGGGAGAATCGATTCGTGAGTCATTTTGAGAACTGCCAGATTGAGTGTTAAAGGCTGGGCCTAAGAATGATGAGTATATATATCCTCAGACTGTTTCTGGGCCTTTCTTTCTTTCTTTTTTTAAATACTTTTATTGGAGCTCTTACATCTCTTATCACAATCCATACATTCCTCCAGTGTTCTCAAGCACATTTGTATATATGCTGCCATCATCATTTTCAAAGCTCTTCTCACTTGAGCCCCTGGTATCTGCTTCCCATTTCTTAACCTTCCCGTCCCCCCCTCACAAACCTTTAATAAGTTATGATTATTTTTTACATGTCTTGCATCGTCCTCCATCGCCCCTCACCCACTTTTCCATTGTTTGTGCACCTGGACGGGGAGTCTAGATGGATCCTTGGATCAGCTCTCCCTTTCTCTTGGGCCTTTCTTTCTTCCTTCTCTGTGCTACAGTCATGTTCTGCCCTTTTGTTTTACCTGTTCCTCCAACATTTAAGCTGAAGGATATTTGAATTGTGTAGTATGACAACTCATTTATGTCAACTTACATATTAAACATACACGCAAAGAAATTCTGTTCTTGTTCAATTTTATTATTCCAGAATTTGCCAAATCCTTCGACTATCGCTTCCAGGCATCTTTAAGAAAGTTAGGGATGGTGGGAAGGGTTATGACAACAGTTGAAGATAACACAGTAGCCAGCCAGCTGCCACCAGATGGTACAAGTCCTTGAAGAGTCACAGCTCAGAACCAGTGGCTCTCCCCTGGGAGAGGTAGAAAGCTGCTCATGGTGTCTTATTGGGAGATTCTCCCTTTCCTCCCTGCTCCCTTCACTGCCAACCCCGATGCATGCACAGTTTTGATCTACTGTTAAAATGTCCTCAATTTCCTTTTGGATTTAAAAACACTATTTTCCTCTCTGAAAAATCCTCCTAAATGGATTCCCATTTCAAAGTCTCAGATATCTCTGTTCTTGTTGTAACTGGGTTAGAGGCTTTGTGAGGGAGTATTATGGATAGTATTTGTTATGAAAGGAAAAGTTTGTAATAGAAGGTTTCTAAGTGCAGTACTGCTACCAACTCAGGCCACCAGAAGTTTATTCAGCACTCTATTTAGAGACACATTCATGTTTACACATGAATATACATACACACATTTAAACAAACTCCACACACTAAAGTTTCTAGAACAAGCATGAATTCATCTTATTTATGGAAATTGTGGAAGCAAGAATGGGACTACAGCATGAAGAACATGAGAAACAAGATTAAATCACCTTAGAAGTAAGAATCAGAATTCCCGAACACTATGTTATGCTCATGGTATGGTTTAAAATCAGAATATGTGTTTGTCAAGATTGCATCCTTACACCGTACGCATTCAATTGGATTATAAAATGAAGAATGCACCATCGGGGTTGGAGGAAGACTTACTTGCAACCTGTGTATGAAGATGACAGTCTTGATTGCTGAAAGTGAGGAGACTTGGATCATTTGCTGATGAAGATTAATGACTGAAGCCTTCGGCGTGGCTTACAGCTCAATGTAAAGGAGACCAGAATCTTCACAGATGGACCAATAAGTAACATCAGGATGAATGGAGAAGAGATTGAAGTTGTCAAGGATTTTGTTTTGCTTAAATCCACAATCAGTGCTGATGGAGCCAGTAGTGAAGAGATCAAAAGGCAAGTTGCATTAAGTAAATCTGCTGCATGAGACCTTTTTAAATAATTGAAAAACCAGGATGTTACTTTGAGGATTAAGATGTAAACCATGTTACTTTCAACTGCCTCATTTGCATATGAAAGTTGGACTTTGAATTAGGAAGACCAAAGAAGAATTAAAGCATTAGAACTGTGGTGCAGAAGAATGTGGGATGACGATATGACTTTTCCACAATTATATACTCCAAAATATTGAGCAAAATATTTACCAGTATTTGATGTGGAAGTTAAGTCAGCTATTCTCCCTGAAACTCTCAGTTATCTGAGGCCTTTGTGTGTGTCACAGCAGAGCTAACTCCCCTGCTGTTCAGATAGTGGTGCCCCTTACTTGAAGCCTGCGGGGCGGATTCACATGCTGCTGTTAATGATCTCTAGTCTAACCTGCTTAGCCACATCCAGGAGTCTCCAGTCTCGTCTTGTCACATGGGACCCTGATAGCTCCCTTTACTATAACTTGTGCATATGGCATAACCCCTTCCTGTGACATATGTCCTTGCCTGTAAGGTGCCTAGCATGGCACCTAGAGTACTCCTTAGAGGAAAGAAAGGCAAGACTTCATCTTACATACTTTGGACATGTTTTAGAAAAGACCAGTCCCTGGAGAAGAATCTAATATTTGGCAGAGTGGAATAACAGTGAAAAAGAGGAAGGCCCTCTATGATAAGGACTGACACATTAGCTGCAACAATGCGCTCAAGCAGGGGAACAATTGTGGAGATGGTGTAGGACCAAGCAGTGTTACATTCTGTTGTGCATCAAGTCAGTACGGGACATTGAACAGACTCAATGACACCAAACAAGAAGGAGGAGGAGGTGAAGAGAGAGGAAGAGGAGAAAGAAGTAAGATAAAGAAGTTACAGAAATTTCTGGAAGGCCTGATGAACTAAAGTCCCAGTTTGCATTTAGAGATTTTTCAGGAAAGTAAAGTGGTAGGGTCAGGTCATGGCAAACACCAAATACCAGGCTCAGAGACTGGCTGCCCCCACAGAAATGGGACCAGGACAGTTTGGAAATAGGATAATAGGCAGGACCTCAAAGAGCCCAGTTTGGAAATGTACTGAACATAGAGGCATTGTCTAAAAGATAAGGAACTGTAAAATTTCACTCTGCTCTTTGAAATAAACTCAGGCTAAGTCAAGTAAAGAGAGCAACCAGTGTGGAAAAGGCCTCAATGCAAGAATTGAGGAGTATCCAGTATTGGAGGCTGTTCCTGGATGAGAAGTTCTGAGTTTCAGTAGTTTTCTAGATCTGCTCAAGTGTTTATTTATTTGGCTCAGTTCATTCCTACACCTCTCGTTTTCTCTTCTAGAAAGCTTCCTTAATTTCTCCATCTCACAGCTTTAGCTCTCCATGCATAGACCCACACAGACTGTAGTTGTGCACACAGTGATAATAATGAACACGATTGGTGGCTCCTCATCACAATTGAGTTGAAAACAGATCACTTGAACGAGATTCTAATAAGCTCAAAGTCAAAATTGCTACAGATAAACAATTGGGAAAACATTTATTTTCTAAAAATAATTTAAAATTTGAGATGAAAAATTTTAGGGAAATGTAATTTCTCCTGTAATCTAATCAGTAGCTTTCTTTTACTGTCATTTTTTGGTAATATTTTTATACTGAGCCCTGTCCCATTTATTTAACAGGTGAAATTTTTAGAAAGCATTTAAATTACTCACAGTTGTTTTATTTTATATTTAATGTGTGTAGCCTGTACCTGTGATAGACTAGGTTGACTTGAGAAACAATTCCAGACACACTCATATATGTGTAAGAAAGAGCTTTATATCAAAGAGTAATTGTATATTAAGAAAATATCCCAACCTGGTCCAGATCAAGTCTGTAAGTCTGATATTAGTCCATATGGTCGATACTAGTCCATAAATTCCTCTTCAGATTCATGCAGCAATACAAAGTACGGGATTATCTCAGGCCTGTGGATGCAAAGTCTTGTGCATCCAGTGACAGCGGAAGCATCTCCAGGGCTCTCACGCGTCTCAGTGTGGCTCCACATGGCTTGTCAGTAGGAAGGTGAAAAGAGGGAGAAGGAGTGGAGAGAGGTGGGGAGGAAGAGGGGGAGGAGGAAGGGAAGAGGAGAGGAGGAGGGGAAGGAAAGCGGGGGAGGGGGGAGAAACCCACCTCCAGGAATCCCTGCCCTCCAATCAAGTTGCAACTTGATTAACAGGCTAAACTCCCCCCACATGTTCCTATGGAAGCCGTGTTGGCACACAAAAACCCTATCACAATACTCACAACTAAACCAGCAGTTTAAATTTAGTTTTTGTGTTTATTGTTTGTTACTTTTCAGTCCACTCTTGGCAACCCCATGGGTACAGAGTAGATCTGTCCTGTAGAACTTTCAAGGCTGGGGCCTTTCAGAAGGAGAGCTGCAAGCCAGTCTTCCAAGGCATCTCTATTGGGTTAGAACTGCCAACCTTTTAGTCGTCCATTGCCTAACCATTTCTGCCATTCAGAGATGCTATATGGAGCTTTTAAAATATACCATTTCCTTGGCCCCACTCCATCAGGATCCATAAACGCTGGTGTTCACTTTAAGAGGTTGACAACTAAGCAAGTTGTTGCTGTGGATTCCAGCTCATAACAGCGCTATAGGCCAGAGCAGATCTGCTCCATAGGGTGCAGTTCGATTGCCAGGGAGTTTTGTGCTGCAGAGCCACTGATGGGTTCAAACTCCTGACCCTTTGGTGAGCAGCCAAAGTGCTTAATCACTGTGCCACTGACCAGACAGAGATGGCTCCTATTGTGTCACCAGCTGGGCAGGGAGCCTATTCCTTCTCTGTAACCTTGAGCTGATTAAGTAAGCATGAGGAAAATGCCTTTCGAGGGGAAAAGAGTGACATTTTAGAAAAAGTGCCAGTTTAGAAAATGCTTTCATAGCGATAGAATATTTTAAGAATAGGGTTTTCCTTGGCAAATTATTGCAAGTCACAATTAAATATGTAATTCACTCAAAATGGACATGTCCTGTATTTGAGCAGAAAATTATGGCAGAACTGTTTTTGAGAGGGTGATAAGAGTGGAAAAAGAAGAGATTTAGTGGATGACTACTATTTGCTGAAATTTAGAAACCTTTGCAGTTAAATCTCAAAGTCCAATTTTTACAACACTTGCACAGGTTAATGCTTCCTCTTGTCGTTTCTTGTGTGCTTTACAATTTCAAACTAAATCTCAGAGACTTAAAGAGCTCTAGGTGATATGCAAAAAAGCAAATAAATAGCACACTTTGAAATAGAGAAAATATATCTTTATAATGTGTACTTTGTGAGGATAGAACCTAAAAGCAAGAGGCGTTTTTATTGAATGGGCAATTTTTTAGGATTTGTAAACAGATTTTTTTTAATCAAAATACATTTTTCTATTTGAAATTACTTTCTCCTCAAACAGCTCAAGAAGAATTTCTATATGTTGGGAATGCTTTGCAGGAATGATAACCTGTGGGCCACATGAATATGATGAACTTTCCCAAGAATTTGGGTAACTTTTTTTCTAATGAGATTTTTCTGAGTCCTCATTTTGAAGTAGGAAAAAAAAGTTGGGAAAGCATGACTCCTTGCATATTTGTAATGTCCTGACTTAGTATGCATACCTTATCATATGAAAATCAGTTATCCACTATACACGAGTTGCTCTTTTCATCTGACAAGTTCCAATAATTTTCCCTAAGTGGGCAGTTTTATTTTTCTCTATAGCTATATTTTTACTAAAGTTAATTTCCTTAGTAGCTTAAATTGTACTTTATTTCAAAAATGTATTTTGTTGCCAGTAGGCGCTCTGACAGCCCAGTGGTTAAGCCCTCAGCTGCCAGTCAAAGGTTGACTCTTGGAACCTAGCACTACTCGGATAGAGAGAAACATGTGGCAGTTCTGCTTCCTGGTCAAGGAACCCCTTATAAAGCAGTTCTAATCTGCACTTTAATGTCACTGTGAATTCGAGTCAACTTAACGGCAACGGGTTCTTGTTTTTTTTTTATTAATTAGGATAACTCTCAATAAGATGGCATACGGACTTTAAATATGTCTCACCAATTAGTAGGTATTAAAGTATCAATCGCAGACCCTCGGAAGTTTAGCAAAAACAATGTCTCTAGACACTTCAGTAAATGTGAATTGCTTTATTATTATCTCTATAATTTAATGTATAATACTTGGCCACGAAATAGCAGAAGAGTAGTAGCCTGTGTTGTGTTTTACTTAACTTTGTCCTGATTAGTATGCTACTTTTTGCTATGAGTATGCTATTTTTTTCTTCTCGGAAAGTATCTTTCACCTATCTATTGATTTGTGAGTCTTTCTTTTTTGGGGGGGTTCTTTTTTTGGGGGGTGGGCATCACTGCCTCTGGTGGTCGTGGGTGCTACCCAGTGCTGCTCCTGAGAGCCGCCGCTGCATTTGAACCGCCAAGCCCGTGGGCTGCAGTCCTGCACTCAACCACTTACGCCACTGGGTCTCAGCCCTGTGAGTCTCTTTCCATGTTAATTTTCCACTATATGATTAGCTATCATCATATACCCTTTGTTGGCTTTTTGAAAAAGTTGATTTTACTTTTACAAAAGTTTGCAATTATTTTTTAATAAAATCTGCTCATTTTTTTATGCTGTAAAGTATCCTTGGGTAGGCTGTGTGTACCATGAAAACATTCTCTGCATTTCCTTTCAATAGTTATCCCATGTTTCATGGGTTATTTCTCTCACGCTATCATTTGGAGTACATTGGGAGATGATACACCAACTCTATTTCTTCTCAATTGTTTGCATTCTCCTTATGTTTTAAAATACTACTTGTGGAAAATTCCAATGTATGCAAAACTTTGAGTATAGATTTTATCTCATTCCATTAATCTAATTTTCTACTTGTGTCCTTAGTTGAATGATAATTTTGATTAAAGTCATTTCTCAACTCATCCTATACTTTAAAGATGTGTTGTGACATTTGTTGAACACTTTCATGCTTGATGAACTAAGGAATTGATGCATTGAGCTTTAAAATAATGTTATGGGAATATCAATTCAAAATATACTAAAGTAATAATTTGGAAAGATTTATTAAGTCTTTCACTTATATTGGCTTTTAACTACATCATCAATCTCTTATTTACTTCATGCATGTCTTGATAACTCTCATTGAATTTAATTTTATATATAAGTTTAGTTTATGTTACCCAGATAGTCTCATATCTTATTTTTTTATATAAGAAGCATTTAGCTTATAGGTGTCCTTTTGGGGCTCTCTCATTGGTTCTTTTATTTTTACCAAAAAACATTAATTTCTTTCAATTTGTATCAGATCTTAAATTGTGAACACCCTGTTTGAAGAAAGGCATAGATGACAGTGGAAGACCAAAATGCATATGCAGGATCAACACCTAGTTCAGACTGTGGTGAGATCACTCTGACCACAGTTAAGAGTTATGAATAGATCTGTTTCAATTTCATATCAGACCTTATTCTTTTTTTAATCATTTTCCTGGGGGTTCATACATCACTTAACGCAATACATACATGCATATTCTGTGCCAAGCAGCTTCGCATGTCTCTATCATCATCATTCGCCTTTAGACTTGAGTCCTTGATATCAGCTTCTCATCTTTTCCCTTCCCTCCACCCTCTCCCTCCCCTACCAACCCTCAATACTTTACAAATAATTATTATTTTGTCATATCTTGTACTGCCCGATATCTCCCCTCGCCCACTCCTTTAATGTCCATCCTCCAGATAGGAGGTTATGTGTAGAGCCTTGTAATTGACTCCCCCTTTCTACCCACTTTCCCTCCACCCATCTGGTAACTCCACTCTCACTACTGGTCCTGAGGGGTTCATCTGTACTGGGTTCCCCATATTTCTAGTTCTTATAATTTCATATAGCCAATTCACTTGTTTTCTTCAATCCTTGACTTCCTCTTGCACTTTGGAGTTCTGAAGCTACACCATTCCTTCCTTTTACTTTGTAATTGTCTTCATTACAAATGGATGACTCTGGTTCCCTATTTTCAATCTTATAAATTCATTTCACTTCAGATATTCCAATTTTGAGATTAACTTTTGGTTGGCAGTGTCCTATATGTTTATCTCAGGTTGCTGTCTGCTCTGGATTTTCTGGCCAAAGAATTTCTTTGAGCCTTTTTTTTTTTTAAGATTGGCCTGGTTTTTAGAAAATTCATTTAATTTCTATTTATCTGGAAATATCCCACTGTCACTGGCATATTTGAGGGACCATTTTGTAGGTATATATTCTAGGTTGTCCTTTTCAGAATTGTATAACTGTCATTACATTTCCTTCTTATCTACAAACTTTTTGTTGAAAATCAGAGCTTAAAAAAAATCAGAGCTTAGTCTTATTGGATCTCCTTTGCAGGTAATTTTTTATTTCCTCAAACTACTTGCAGGGTGCTTTCTTTATCTTTGGGTTTGGAAAGCTCATGCTATATTTTGGTTATTTTCTTTCTTTTTCTTTTTAGTTTCATCAGAACATAATCCATATATCATTCAATTCCATACTCTAATCCTACTAGGAAGGTAGCTGGCACCCCTGCCATACCCTTGAGAAACCATTAATCCTGTAACTGTCTCACCCATTCTGGATTTCTTTGTTTATTTTTGTTTTGCTTTTTTGCTTTTTCTTTTTTTTGGGGGGGGGGGCACTCTGCCTTCTGGTGGTAGAGGGAGCTACCCAGCACTGCTCCTGAGAGCCGCCGCTGGATTTGAACCGCCAAGCCTGCAGGCTGCAGTCCCGCACTCAACCACTTACGCCAGTGGGTCTCAGCCATATTCTGGATTTCATGAATAATAATAGTAATAAAAACCCATGCAAAACCAAAGAAACAAAAAACAACAAAATAAAATGGAGAGAAAACAACCAAAAAGAGCACAGAAAATATGAAAAACTACATGCTGAGCCCCAGTGACGTAGTGGTTGTGTGCTGGACTGCGGCCCACAGGGTTGGTGGTTCAAATCCAGCAGCAGCTCTCCAGGAGCAAGGCTGGGCCTCCTACTCCCACCAGAAGACAGTGATGCCCCCCCCCCAAATGAAAAACTATACCACCTTTAAAATGGGTCAAAGAGAGATCAAATGTTAAGGTGTTAAATTTTAACCTAAAAACATCTGCCATAGTCCACTTTCCACTGCACACTACAGGATGGCAAGGCTATCAACATTCCTGGTCTATGTTCAGAAGAAATTTATTAGAGGATCAATCTAAGTGTATTTCTTATTCACTCTTTTTATCCCCCTTAACTTATACAACTACTAAATGGGGTGAAAGGAGTGTCAGATACCATGTTACGTTTTAACCTAACTGTATCTACTGTCATAGTCTGGACAAAAGCTCTCTGTCTTAAAGCAAAACTATTCATAACCCTTAACTATGGTCAGAGTGATTTCACCACAAGCTTAATCTATGTGTTGATCCTGCAAATGGATTTTGGGCTTCCACTGTTGTCTATACCTTTTTTCAAACAAGGTGCTCACAATTTAAGATACTAGTCCCTCCTTCATATTTGGATTATTTTATTTACAATCCTTAGATCACATGGGTTGATGTGACTTTCATGGGGATTTAGTTGTCTCTTAACTTAGATGACTGCTTGTTTGAAGATAAACCTTTAAAACCTCAGATACTAAATAAATAAAACCCCAGATGCTATTCTTTCTGAAACCCAGGCACCATCTAGTTTCTTCATTACTTCTTGTTTCTTCTTTGCTACAGCACTCGTGTCTTCAGTGATACCTTCACAAAGGTGAATATCAAGTAGGACCATGTCAAAATAAGTAATTGTTCTTAGATCGGCTCTAGAATTAAGTTCAAGCCCAAGATCCATTTATATAGCTTTCATTTATATATGTCTTTGGTTCGCCTTGTAGTCATCATTGTCATTTTGTTAGAGAACATCATCAATCATCTTCCTGAGGTATAAGGCAGGTAGGTTGATACCCTCATAATTTAGCCAACACTGTAGAATTTAAAAAGCAATTGAAAGAAGGAGATTATACAAGTATAAACTGTATATATTGAGACTATACAAGAACCTCAATACATGAATTGTTGAGTTATATATATTAAACTCTTAAGTGACTGGACACTTTACACAAAAAAATGGGGTTTGGCAATAAGGCAAAACTATTAATAATATGCATTTACAGTGGTAGAACCAGGACTACAAGATTAACAGATATCTCAATAAAGCAAGGAGAGCACTAAAATATTAAGTCTGTGGTAGTCTCAGGCCACTATTCATTGTGCATGCTCAAAGCAAGAGATCCAGCTAAAGTTCTATGATTGCCAGTTCTATACACTTGGTATCATCACACCTGCTCCCTGTCACTCTATGAAGGTTCAGCCTTAATCCCAAGGGCTATAGGTGAAGATCATTTACTTTTTGGGTATATCCTCTTTCAGGTTTATTCAGCTTCAGGAATTCATATGCCCATTTCTTTCAAATTTGGGCAATATTTTCTTCCCATGATTCTTCAACAATTTTCTCTGTACTTTTTTGTCTCTTTCTGTTCTGGAATTCTAGCAACACATAAATTATATTCTTTTGGGTGTCCCACATAACTTTGGGACTTTATTTAGGTTTTTTTCATTCTTTCTCTTTATTGTTGCTTTAGAAAATTGGTATTGAAAGATTTGTCTTTGAGTGCACTAATTAGACTTATCATTGATTCAATTCCATTCCTTTATTATTTCAATGTATTATCTATTTTTGAAATCTTACTGTTTATTTTCTGGACATGTGTGCCGGAGCACTTAAAAGTTCTAGGTTTTCATTTTCTGTTTTTTCGTGGTTTCTAATTTTACATTTATTTTATCAGAATGTTTACTATATTCTACTGGTTTTCTTTTGTGTTTTCCTTGACTTTGTCTACAATTTTCTTGATCTTTCTCTCAATCCATTAAAAGTACCTAATTTACATTCTTTGGTTTTCCTCATCAGATAATTGCAATGTTGTTTCTTCCTTAGAAAGGGTTTCTGGCTCTGTAATTTGGTCACCTCTTTGAACCCCTCTTGTCTTGCTACTTTGTGTAAATTAAAGTCATCTCTGAAACACTGTGCTGTTATATTTGTATGTAGTTGATGGCTTTATATTCATGTGTTCTTAGGCATTCCTCATCTGTCTCCTAGTGGTAGTGACAGAGAATGTGAGTGTGTGGTTTGCATCATTCTTAGTTTGCTGCAGTGCAGCACAATTGAGAATGGATTTACCTGCTTTTGGACCATGTCTTTGGATGGCCAGGTGGTAGAAGAGTGGACTATGGCCATCTTCAGGTGGGTGTGGATGCCGGGGGGTTAAGTGGGGGTAGGCCAGGTAGGCCTAGTTGTTTTTTTGTTGTAAATGTTGTACATTTGTGTTGTCACACCAGTGCCTCAACTCAATGCTGCTTACAAAAGTTCAAGATGGCCACATCAAGTCCGTCAGGCCAATTATTCACCTGGATCCTCTCCTGTTGCTGTAGGTTAGTTTCTTTTCCTACTTGTTACTCAGTCTTTTTTCTGCGGCTCAAGGTTCCAAGATTACCATCTGGTTCATGTGGTCTCTCCTGTTTTGGTTATAGTGA
>PVJH01008451.1:13033-85388 GCA_004026705.1 Nesogale talazaci | reverse complement strand
GGGGGGGGGAGCTTGAAGTAAACCAGAGACCCGCGGGCGGGATTTCTTCCTCAAGCAAGAGGACTCTGTTCTCAAAGGCCCAGTATGTACACCAGAGGGAGCCCAGGGTGGGGCCGGCGCCAAGGGCAGAGGCCGAGGTCCCGCTCACTGCTCCTGCACCCAGGCCTCTAAGACCCGCTGGAAATCTGCTAGCCCAGCCAAAGAAAAGAATGACACCCCTCCCCACCCTCCCACCCCCGCTCCATTCCTGAACCCCAGCCAGGCTGTCCAACAGGGCAGCTGCCGGCCACATGTGGCCACAGAAGCCCTCGGAATGCAGGGGCCCCTCGCTTGAGAGGTAACCCGCACATCGATCACGGGCCTTGTTAGGAAGAACCCCAGAAGGAATGTGAGATATTTCATTCATCATTCTAGTCTTTGCGGCATGTTGAAATGTACTCTCAGGGACCAGCTCACGTCTATGAAAAAAAAAAAAAAACAACCTGGTACCATCAACTCCCTTCGGACTCCCAGGGGTCCCGTGGGGCAGAGTGCAGCTATCTTGTGGGGTTTTAGAGGTGAAAAATCTTGGTTTTTTGCATGTATGAATCATTTCACTGGGGGCTCTTACGGCTCTTATCACAAACCAAGCAGCCATTGTGTCGGGCGCTTTTGGGCCGATGTTGCCTCGGTCCTTTTCAAAACAGTTTCTTCCTGCTGGGGCCCTGGGAATCTCTTCCTCTTCTTTACGGGGAGAAGACAGCCCCGCTTGTTTTTCCCTCTCTCCTGGGGCGCCTGGTTGATCGGAACCACCGACTTCTCGGTGAGAAGCCCAGGGTTTAATCCGCTGTACATCCAGGGGCCCCTTAAGTAAAACGCACGGCTGAGACACAGTCCGTGGCCTCCCTCTTGCTCTCCCGTCCTAGCTGCCAAGCGGTTGGGGCTTGTGTGCTGCTGAGAGGCTGGAAAGTGAGTCCCCGGTCTCTGCAACCCCAGCAGGGTCACCCAGGGTGGATCCATTTCAGGAGAGCCTCCAGTCCGTCTGCCTGTGACTTCTCTCAGCCCACATGTTGTTTTCAAGGCTCGCCCGGGGTGCAGCGCGAAGCAAAGCTCCCCTGCCTCTCTCTCTGGCTGGGTGCCGTTCGAGGGACGGTGACCAGGTGCATGAGGGTGCTCGTGCAGGCTGAGAGGGCCCTGGGCTGCCAGGAGAACAAGTCGATCTGTCTAGGAAGAGACTCAAGATGGCTCCTTGGCGGCAAACAGGGTGGCACTGGGTCTCACCTACTTGGACGTGCTCTCAGGAGAGACCTGTCCCTGGACTAAGGCATCGTGCTCAGGAAAGCAGAAGGGCAGTGCCAAGGAAGACGTCCCTGGGAGATGGTTGGACACAACGGCTGTCACAATGGCTTCAGCCTTCACAGTGGCCAGGATGGCACAGGGCAGGGCAGGGCTGGCCATCACTCTGCAGGGCGCAGTTGCTAAGTGACACGTTGGGACTGCCCTGATGGCGCCAGGCAAGGCCTAGACCCACGGTTCCCAGCCTTCCTCTTGCCACGACCCTCCCAGACAGCTCCCCATGTGGTGGGGACCTGTGTTGGTCCGGGTAGACTAGAGAAACTAATGCACAAACACGCATATGGATATAAGGTAAAGGTTTATATACAAGAGGACTGGAACATTGAGAAAGCATCCCAGCCCAGTCCAGTCCAAGGTCATAAGTCTGATATTAGCCTATATGTCCGATACCAGTCTATAAAGTTTCCTTCCAACTCACAAAGCATGTGCAATGACACCAGGGCAATCACAGGCCAGCTGGTGCAGAGTCTTGTGTATCCAGCTGGGGTAGAGGCATCCCGGCACTGGCAGGGGTCTCCCCATGGCTCCACGTTTCCAGGGCTCAGGGTCCATCAGCAGTATCCATTGGTGGTGGAAGCATCTTAGCACTGGCAGGGGTCTGTTTGTGGCTTCTCCAACCCCAGAGGTCTGGGTCCATCAGGGCAAGCCCATGTGGCTTCTTCTCTGGTTCTTCTAGTCTCCAGGAATCAGAATCGATCAGCATGCTGTCATCTCGTCTTGCCAGTAGTGTGTCTCCAGGAATTCAGTCAAGTCTCTCTTCTCCAATTGGGAAATACTGCGAGACTTCCCAGAATTTTCAGGAGAAAGCCAAGCCCACACACAGGCCTCATTGGCTATCTCCAGATTGACAGGCTAGACTCTGACCCTAGACTCCCAATCATGAAATTGATGTACAAGAGTACATGACCGCCACAGAACCCCCAACCATAAAATCATTTTCATTGCTACTTCATGACTGTCATTCTGCTACTGTGATGAACTCTCATACCATCCTGAGAGGCAGGATGTATTTTCATTGTTTTACACTGAACACAATCAAAGCATAGTGAGTCATCACAAAACAATATGTCATTATATGTCGTGAAATATTTATTTCTAATGACGAAGGAATGAAATGTCTTGAAGCATGGTGTAGCCTGGGTAACAGTTGTCACACAGGGTACTTGTATGTGGGCGTCTCTGCATGTGGGCAGACCCTCCTGGAGACAGATAGAAGAGTGGTGTCTCCGTTCGTAAGACCATCGGAAATATGTGTTTTCTGATTGATGGTCTTAGGCGACCCCTGTGAAAGGGTCATTGGCCCCCCAGAGGGGTCACGACCCACGGATTGAGAACCGCTGACCTAGAGAGCTGCATCTGGTCCACCGTCCGTCCGCCGATGGGCACTTCGGATGGCGTCCAACTTCCCACTGTCGCGAGTCGCGCTGCAGCCAAGGCCCTGGTGCAGGTGGATTGGTGTGGGTTCCGGTTCTCGATTTGTGGGGTCAGCCCCAGGAGCAGAGTGGTTGAGAGATAACGCTACAAAGCCAACAGAGGGTCAGACAGTGTACCCCCAAGGCTCTGAGAACACACGGTGGCTGCCCTGTGGGCTGGAGAAGCAGCTGTGATCAAGGGCCAGGCCGGGCTGGTTTGTCCATGAGTGGAACTGCCAGCCTGGTAACATCTGATAACAGCAGCCGTCTCCTGAGTTTGCCCAACAAGGGGTCAGTGGGGGGCCTGCCCTGCCACCCTCCTCTCTTCCCAGTCAGACACCTGACGGAAGATGGGCGCCTTCCCCATCTTCACCATGGCCACAGCTTACACACAGGGCTGCTTCTTCAGTCTTCCTTAGTCAATGTCCAACCCTCACGTGCACAGGAGGCGACGGGAGCCACCACGGCGCGGGTCAGGGGCACCTTAGTCCTCCAAGTCACACCCTTGCTTTTTGGGACTTTTAAGGGGTGCAGCAGGGTCAGCCGTTGCAGCCCATGCTTTGATCTGGTGACTGCTCCTTGCAGCAGCGCTGATTGCGAACCCAGGCAGGATGAAATCCTTGACAACGGCGATCTGATCTTTGCTTAACCTGACGTTGGCGATTGGCCCCCTGGTGAGGGTTTGTTTCTCTTCACACCGAGTGCGATCCATTCTGAAGGCTGCAGCCCTTGACCTTCTTTGGCGAGTGCCCCAAGTCCTCCCGCTCAGCAAGCGAGGTTGTGTCATCTGCGTATCTCAGGATATTCATAAGCCTTCCTCCAATCCTGATTTCTCCTTCTCCATCTCCTTTTTCTTCTTCCCTTCCTCCCATCCTGGTGCCACTTCCCCCTCCTCCTCCTCCTTCTTTTCTTCCAGCCGTCAACACGTGATATTTATTCTCTTGTAGCAGGCATATACCGCTTAAGCATGCCTATCATTTGGGGGGACGGTGGATGTATCCCTGTATCCATTCATAAATGGGGGAGTGGTTGCTCTACTCAGAAGAAACAGAGAACCCAGTTTTGGGGTCTGGGTGCCCCCCCCCCCCAGCTATTTCCCACAGCATCGCCTTTGCACCTGGTCCTTGCACATTTTCATCTGCTGGGCGGTGCTTCTCTGTGCTTGTCCCGTAATGTCCTGATGCCACAGCTGGAGACCTGGCGGGCTGGTGAATTAGCCCTGGTCGTGCCATAGGGAGAATGCTGTACCCAGAAGCCCCCGGGCCACAGTCTTCCCTCACCATTTGCTCCTGCTCTGCAGGCGACGCGCAGGCCTGCAGGCTCCCCTTAAGGGTCGAGAGCGACGGAGGCCACAGACGGGGTGGGTAGGATTCAGGAGCCATTGGATGAGCGTGGGCTAAAGTGGTGTCATGTCACGGCGCTGGGCTGGCCTAAGGATCGGAGGGTCGGGGGCTGAAGACGAGCATTCCTGTGTTGTCTGGGCTGGATGCCTGTCTCAGGACGCAACTCTGCGTTCCTCTGGCTGCTCCCCTCGGCGACCTACAGAACGAGGGGACTTGAGCATGTCTGCCCTCTGGGAGGCGTGCACGCATTCTGCTGTGCGTTCGGTATGCGTTTGGCCTGGTAGGGATAAGCAGGGTGTGCAGACTGAGGGCTGCCTGTGTGCTCTCCGGAATGCCTTATCGTCCCGTCGGCTTGGGATGGCTTGTTCTCGCTGTCAGGCTGGTGGCTGCATGGTGGTCGATCGTGGGGCAGATGGGTCACAACGTAAGGGTTGGAGCCCAGCTGATGCAGTGCGCTGGTGGGTGGACGTTGGAGTCTTCAAAACTCCAGCTTTATCGGTGGAGAAAGATGGGGCAGTCGGTTCTCCTACAGATACACAACTGTCCTGCCCAGAGCGTGTGAGACCATCCCCTGGGTGGGGGTGGGGGGTACTGGAATGGGCCAGAGAAGCCGCATCCACTGCTGCGGGCTCTTCCCATAATTCCTCACTGGGAGTTTTCACAAAGTCTGAGTGGTCATGACTCCCCATCTGTTACTGTCTCTACGCATCCACTCCTTCCTTCAGTGCGCCATCAGCGGGGCACCCTCTGGAGTTGGTGTTTCCAGGAGGATCCTGGATGCAGAGTTCTCGACGGGCACCATGCTGTGGGAGAGCAGAGTCGTCCTCATGCATGAAGGTAAACTGGCATCTCCCCCGGGCTCAAGGAGCGGGGGACGGATTGCAGGTGCACCATCTCTTGGGTGTCGTCCCATCCTTCCTGACATCGGCCGGCTTCTCCACTGACATACGCAGCGTATAGACTGAACGGCGGTGGCGAGAAGACACACTGCGAACACACGCCTCCCTTGATTGCAAACCAGGCCGTGCGCGTCGTTCTGCTCACACGCCGGCCTCTTGGTCCTTGTGCAAGTGGCACACGAGCGAAATGGAGCACTCTACATTCCCGTTCTTCTCCAGGATGTCCCCGGTTTGCCATGGTCCCCATGGCTGAACGCCTTTGCAGAGCCAAGGAGGAGACCAAAGCAGGCGCGGTGGCTGCAGGAGTGGCTTGGGCGGGGGAGGGCGGAGGAGGCCACAGAGCCAGGCCGCGCAGTCACCGTGGTGCGTCGGAGCAAACTCGATGGCGTGGCACCAACGAGGTCTTTCCACTGCGCTCTGCTTTGAGCCCAGCGCCCGCTGACACCAGCAAGGAGGACCCTTGTCCCACGTGCGTGCTCTTCCCACTCCGGCCTGCTCCCTGTCGGCGTCCGCTGCAAAGTGTGACTTGCGCGTGACACTGTCCTGGCACTTGTTCATGCTCTTGGATCCCCTTCCAGCCCAGGGACGGAGTGGCCGTCTTCCCGCTGGGCGGGAGGGACAGGCTGTGCCTCCTCCCGTGCTTCGCCAGCAGGGTGCAGCATTTGGATTGGCATTCCATCCAGCCCTGGAGCCTGCCTGTGTTTGGCTGAACCTTCCACGCAACGTGGACTTCTGCCTTCAGCACCTTGCGTTCTTCTTCTTCTTCTTCTTCTTCTTCTTCTTCTTCTTCTTCTTCTTCTTCTTCTTCTTCCTTCTTCTTCTTCTTCTTCTTCTTCTTCTTCTTCTTCTCTTCTTCTTCTTCTTCTTCTTCTTCTTCTTCTTCTTCTTCTTCTTCTTCTTCTTCTTCTTCTTCTTGCTTGAAGCCAAATGTACTCAGGTCCTTCCCGTGCCAGATGTAAGGACAAGGTATCTACGTGCTATTTTTTTTCTGAATCAACGATTTGGGGCAACACTTGAGGACCCACTCATCCTTCTGGTTGGGCCAGCATGAAGATAATGATGGGAAGAGACGCATTCTTACTGACCTATAGACTAGCCACGTAGGGAGAGTGCTGGGAGGAGACGCTAATGTCCACTGTTCTTCCATCATCGGCAAGTTCAAGCCAGGTCAATACTAAGTTATCTGGTACCAACAGAGCTATTCTGATCTGCCAGTGCTAGAAGAAGGCATAGGAGGAGAGGAAGACGGGGGGGGGGGGGGGAGATGCCATGTCCTACGATGGCGTGTAGAGGCTTCTGTTTGGAAAAACACAACGGACATGTTCTGATGAATGATGGGGGGGGTGGGTGGGGGAAACACAGAAGTTGTCCATCTTAGCATGCCATGCCCACCAGAAAGCCCCCCAAGCCCCACGGTCACAAGGACATTCTTCCTCACAAACGCGACCACCTCCTCTGCTTTGCTCTTGACTTCGCGAGAGATTGGGTTGTTCTTATGGATTTCCAGCTGTTCCCTGGCTGTCCTCATAGCCACATGAACCATTGCCAGCCAGTGGTTCTGAATCATATGCTTCTTCTGGCAGTGGCTGGGCATCACGTACCTCGATTTGGTGCGGGGACTCTGTGTACTCCATCCGTCTTCTTTGGCTGCCCCTCGCAGAGTTCACTCTGTTCCCCACAGACTCTTTGACTATTTCAGCTCCACGCTTGAGCTTTTTCTTGAGTTCTTTCAGTTGAAGGTGCACTCAGCACACGCTTCCTTTTCGCTCTGAAAACTCTCTCTTTTCACAGCTTACTATGATAATTTACTTTGTCTCCTCAAGCCGCCCTCTGAAAACTTCCGTCCAGCTCTTTGACTTTGCCGTCTCTCCCGTTGGCCCCCCTGCTTTACGATGGAGAGAAAATGCCAGCGGCTCTTCTGTGTCCCCTTTCGTCTTTTCGTTCTTGCCAGTTTTTACAAAGACCCTTTGCTTCCTTCACATGTGATGTCCCTCAGCCCTAGCCGTCAGATAACTACAAGTCAAACTCACCCCACTTTACCCCCATTCGTGAGGAGGTGAAGAAATTGGAACCTTCATCCACTGCTGGTGGGATTGTAAATTGGTGCCACCTCGGCAGGATCAATAGAGAATGGTCACACGACTCAACGGTCCTCCTTCTTGGTACATTCCCCAAAGAATCGAAAGTAGGATCACCCCACAGGTATTTGTGCGCCAATGTCCATTGCGCCACCATTCACAACAACAATGCATACAGCCACCGGTATGTGCGTGGCTAGCCAAATGAGGTGTCTTCGTGCAACAGAACATGACTCCGTCTCGAAGACAAGTGAAGTCTTGATACAGGCTCCAACATGCGTGATCATTGAAGACATGACACTCAGTGAAATAAGTCGGTCACAAAAGGACAAATGTCACAGGATCCCACTTCGATAACATGTCCGGATAGGCAAGTGCACTCAGACCAAAGCCCATTTGGAGTTACCAGTGACAGGAGAGGAGGGGAAAGAGAATTTTTGTAGGGGGCATTGAGTTGCAGTCAAGAGTGATAGAAAATTCTGGCAAAGAAGAGTGATGATGCTTGCATAACATGATAAACATAATCACCACCACCGACTACTACATGTAAAAAATGCTGATGTGACAAATATTGCAACAAAATCACAGAAACAACAATGTCCAAATGTGAAATCATGAGGATAGGCAAGCGGCCATCTAGCTGAGAAGTAACAACGTCCACATGGAAGAAGCCTGTGTGATCACACACCAGCCTATGTGAACAGGAGGTGTGGATGGCATCAGGTGTCAGGCATCAAAGACCCAGAACAAAATATCATATCCTTGTGAATGAGGAGAGGGTGGAATGGAGACCCAAAGCCCATCTGTAGGCAATTGGACCTCCCCTTACAGAAGGGTCACGGGAAAGACCCTTCTGCAGTAAGTATGGCACCGATGAAACGTACAACTTTCCTCTGGTTCTTGAATGCTTCCCCCTCCCCCCGCCACCCCTTCTACCTTACAAATCTGGCTATACCAGAGCATGTACATGGCCACACTCTCTCTGCTTCACCTTCCTGCTGACAAGCCACAGGAAGCCACGCCGACGGCAGCCAGAGCCCTGGAGATGCTTCCACTGCCATCGGATCCACAATACTTTTCACCCGCCGGCCTGTGACCTTCCTGCATTTAACATCATTACAAGTGACTCCGTGAGCCTGAAGAGGCATTTATGGACTAGTATGGGACTTAATGAGCTAATATCAAGCTTGTGGACTTGATAGGGACTGGCCTGGGCTGCTTTCCTGAGTATACAATTACTCATTGATATAAAGTTCTCTTTTGCACACATATGCGCGTTTCTGGATTTGGTTCTCCAGTCCTCCGGGACACACACACCATTATCTCCTGGTTTATATCATCCATCTTGGTCCTTCCACTTGTGAAGGTGCCGTTTCTGCCTCTAGCGCAGCCACTGACACAGTGATGGCGACGACGGGCTCGGATATAAGACGGATGATGAGGATGGTACGGGACTGGGCAGGGTTCCCTTCTGGTGTCCACCGGGTCCCTGTGACGGACGAGGACCAGGCTCGACCGTGGTTGACAGCTACTCTTCCCCGAGAGAACTCTTTGTTCTTCCATGACACCACATTGACACGGCTGCTGAGGCCCCCTCTCGAGACTCAATCCCATTCCCTTCCAATGTTCTTTGAGTTCGAGGAACAAAAGAAGTCTGAGGGGCAAGATCAGAAGCCAGGAATCGAGAGCATCAAGTGTCCCATGAGACGCTCCTCGGACAGTCCTTGCTACCTTTGAAGAAGGAGCAGAGGTGCTCCTGGAATGGAAGAACGTTCCTTAGTACAACGTCCCTGGCCGTTTTCTCACCAAGGCAGGTTTATATTTTCATAAAATCTCTTCCACACAAAGCTGAGCCCTGGTGGCCTAGTGGTTGAGTGCGGGACTGCGGCCCACGTGGTTGGCAGTTCGCATCCAGTAGCAGCTCTCCAGGAGCAAGGCTGGGCTTCCTACTCCCACCAGAGGAAAGTGATGCCACACACACACACACACACACACACACAAATCTCTTCCACATAAGCCCCTTGATTGTCCTGTGTCCTTTGGGGGAAAGCTATGAAGACGTCTCCTTGGGAAAACCTGAAAACATCCACCTTCATCAGAAGGTCACTCTCTGAGCTGACCTGCCCATCTTGAATTCCACCGACTGGGCAGACTCCGCCAAAGCAACAGTGTGGATGAGGCCTGCTCTCGGGATGGTCTTGGGAAACCCGAAATTATGCTCGGCTCATCAGCTTCATTTTGTTTCGGGAACTCTGGAGAGATCGACTCTTGGAGCTAAGTGGTCTCTTACTCAACACTGTCGGCACCCATGGGTGTGAAAACTCACAAAGACCAAGATGCTCCCTTAAAACTCAAATGCTGCAGCCTACCAGATTCCCCACTTTAGCGCTTGTCCTGCTGTGGTCTTCCGCCAGTCTCTGGGCTTCAGCCAGAGTCCTCATTTAATGAGAATGATAGTTTTCAAGCCCTTCGTTCATCTTTGAGGTCTCCTGATAGGCCTTAAGTCACTTGGTCCATCTAAAAGGTGGTCTCCGTGGCACAGCCTCTCTGTGAACTTGTTACAAAGCTTTAAGCTTCACTGATTTGGGAAGCAGTCCACCTGAGTTTTGTTAAAAATTAGATATTAGCCCTTCACTCAAAATCATTTTTCTCATGATACAAAACATCTCTTTTTTAACATTCATTTTAATTTATTTATAATCGGGAGCTAACACATCTATCATTCCATAGCTCAATCACGTCAAGCAGTATTGTACAATCCATTTCCAAATAATGTTTTTCTTCCTGGACTCTTTGACAGCATCTCCTTTTTACCCGCTACCACCACCACTATAAAGTGACACACCCCACTCCCAACCCATCCTGAAACCCTCATTCTATTTGCTGTCCCTAAAGGTTCATCAATCCTGGGTTTCATATATGGAAAAACATATGGCACACCTTCAAGAGGGTGACCTCCATAACACCTCTGAGCTACCCCTAATATGAACAAATGAAAATTGGGAAAATGTTGACGACCTGATCAGGTTTAGCGTGCCTCAGAGGGGGATCAACAGACAAAGCTTTAACCATTCAAGTCAGGTTTCTCCCTCTGATCTCCCGTACTCATCTCTCCCATGCCTTCTGTTTAGTAACCACTTTCCGCCATTCCTCAATTGTGGATCGAGGGAGTTCACTGGGGTCTCGTTTCCTATGTGGATCCCACAAATGTCCCTTGGGCTTCCACTGTCATCCTTGGCCTTGTGCAAACTGGATCCTCATGTAGGCGCTGAGACTGATCCCTCCTTCGACTTTGGAGTACATGATCTACTAGCCTCCCGTGACTGATGATGGTGTGCTTCTTCCACGGGCTTAATTGGCCCCTCAGTTAGATGGCTGCTTGTTGGAGACAAACCTTTTTTGACCTTGGATGCTGTTTTATCTAATAGCCGGGCACCGTCTAATTCTTCACCACATTTTGCTATATAGCACCTGGGTCTTCTTTGTTTCCTCCCTAAGGACGAGTATTCAGGAGAGCCATGATGTAAGAACTAATTGCTCTTAAATTGGCACGAGGATTTAGTGTGAGCCCCAAACTCATGCCTGGATCTATGTTTTTGTGTTGTGTCTGTTTGCTTTTTTTTTTTTGTCTGTTTGCTTTTAATCTGCCTTTGGCTTCCTTTCAAAACTTCCCTGTTAATTTATGACAGAAAGTCTTATCGATCATCCCCCCTGCGCTGTAACAATCTTCCATTAATAGTGTCTTGGATATAATTTTTTTAAGCCCTGATGAGAGAGGGATATTGGGCCAATGTAGGCAACCTCCATACCACAGTACCTGAATTATTCACTTTTACAGAATCAATCCTGACGCAGCTGGATGCTGTTTACACAAACAACGGGGGCTAATTGTCAGGGAAATTTACAAGAATAATCACTGAGCCTGTCTGACACAGATTTGCTGGAATATCTCTCCCTCCTTTTCTTTTTTCTTTTTATTTAAAGGAACCCTCATGAAACTAAGAAGGAGCCCTGGCGGAATCGTAAGCTCCTTGTTGTGCTACTAACTGCAAAGTCATCAGTTCAAAACCACCAACTGCTCCATAGGAGAAAGACGAGGCTTTCTGCTTTTGCCCAGAGTTCCAGTCCTAGAGCTCCTCGGGGGCAGGTCTGCTCAGTCCTTTCAGGGTCACGGCGAATCGGAACACCCTGGATGGCAGTGGGCTGCTTTGTTTGAGTTAGTGAGGACGAAGTCGAATAGATTCATAAGGGAACTTACCTGCAGCCATCCATGACCGTAGAGACCTGTTTACCTTCACAGCTACTGATACACTCACTTCACCTAGTCAATCCCACTGCCGTCCAGAGTGACCCCAAAGTGGGTCAGAGAGTCTATGGAAGCACAGGGTCTCATCTTGGAGAGGCTGATGGACTTGAACTAGCAAATCTGTCCTTTGCAGCCCAACACCTGACCCCCGGAGTCACCAGACCACCTCGTTATATTCACTTCATAGGTAACGACATTCACTTTGCCTCCCCCTCAGTCCTGTCCCAAGCACAGGAATCCACTGGGTCGCCGTGGGTTTTGTTTGGCCTCAGAGCAGTGGGTAACGAGTGGCATCAGACCATCAGCACTAGTTATTTCAAATAAGAGAAAGCAGTGCCCTTATTTTGCTTTTCTGCCCCAAGTGAATGGTGACTTGGGCTCTGATGTGCGCCCCTCTGCTCTGGCTACAAACCCCCAAGCCTGCTCGGTGCCCTTGGCTCTCTTTAAAGGGCGGGGACGGGTTGTGGGCCTGGCTATGAAATCTGCCTCCACTTGTCCTCTGTAAAATGGGATGCCCATCAAAAGCAGTCGGGATCGTCATGGGAACAGACATGTGCACACCCATGCCCAGAACTGCGCTGCTCCCAATAGCAAGAGACGGAGACCAATGGAAGCAGGACAAGGAAGCTCGGTGCACCCAGCCAAAGCAGCGCTCTGCGTCGCTGCAAGACAATGTTGAAGTCAAGAAGACCCCCTAGGCGCGGGCAGTGAGGGAGGACATCACGGTAGCCAATCACAAACGGGCAAACTAGCTGAGACTCGGGGACCACGGTGGTAAAGCATAAGTATGTAAGAACTAAGATAAAGGACTCCATACCACAGGGAACAGACCGTGGAGCCTGCTGGGTGGCTGGGGGTTTCCGCAGGGGCTGGGGGAGGGAGGGAGGAGAAGGGCAGGGGCCAGGCCTCAGATGGGTGAGCACAAGAGAAGGCAGCGGCGGGCCACATGCGGCGGGCCACATGTGGGGCAAAAGTAAACTACGGAAGGATTTGATTCATGCTTTCAACTGTTGACTACAAAGTTCATGATCAGAAATACAAACCCCCACCTAATTTATAATAAAAAAATGGGGGTGGGGGGGGGAATGGGACGCACGCATTCTCCCATGAGAGGCGATGTGAAATGCAGCCCGAATTCACATTTCTACGGAATACCCACACAGCTAAGTCCATGGAGACATACAGAAAGGAAGGTCATGGACGCGTAGGGACTGGCAGGGTGACTTCTGCAGGGTCTAGTCTAGGCAGGGGTTCTGGAGTGCTCAATGCCGCTCAGCTTTGTGATGCCCAAAATGGCTCTTTGTGGCACGTGGGTTTTTTCGCTTTTGTTGGTGGTAGTGTTGCCGACAGACACGGCAGTAGCTACACTCACCCGGCCATTCTTGCACATGCACACTTCGCTGGCCTGGAGGACGTTCTTTGAGTGGGACAACCCTTTCCAATCTCTTTGCCTGAACAAAAACCCCCTGGCCCCTAACGTTCTCATCTGATCTTTCGAGCTGCTCCTTTCTGTGTCCATCTGCTCCCAGGGCGAGGGGTCTTCGAAGAGCTCACAGGAAGTCTCCACGACCTGCTCCTGCCCATTTCCCCACAAACGTTCCGAAGCCCTTCGGACAGAGTTCCAAATGGAGCCCAATCAAAAGGACAGATGCCCAGCTTGTTACACTTGCCCCCCATTGGGTTTGAAGATCCCCAAAGGGGAATCTTTTAGGCTTAAACTTTAAAGATGATATCAGGGTAATAGTTCCAGAGCATGTTAGACAAGAAAACAACAGGGTCAGGAAACGCGCGGCCATCAAGTCAGCGCCGGCTCGTGCCAGTCCTCTAGGGTGTTGATGGGGCTCTAAACCTGTCCGTGAGCAGGCAGCCTCGTTGTCCTCGCCCTCGGAGAGGCTGCTGGGTTTGGCAGTCCAGTGCCCACCCCACAGGCTGGCATCTTTTTTGATCACGAGACACGAGACTGCCCGGAAGTTGCAGGCCCTGGCCCCGGCATCCCTGTCTGCAAAGTGGGGTGGCAGGGGTCTCCCCCTCAGTCTCAGGTGGCTGTGCAGACTCCACTGGTCAGTCGAGGAGATGGCCGGGTGCCATGGCTGGCACTGGACGCCTGCTGATGCCCCTGGGGTTGCTGGGTGGACTGGCCCGCACAATGCCACAGAGCCCTAGGGCTAGAGACGGGCTGGCCCCTGCTCCCACCAGCTCACGATGGTGCTGGCCAAGTGCCCGGCACCTAGTTCAAGCTCAGCACACACCTGGCACCCCTGAAGGTGTCCGACAGGTCCACATGCTGCCCGGGCCCCCTGTCCTGCGGCTTTGAGTCCCACTCACACCTCAGGCTACGTCGGGTCCTATTTTAAGCCCCAGAGGCGATTTCTGAGAAATTGGGCGCTCTGGATTTAATTCTGCAGGTAATTTGAACGACGCGAGCTCATTTCACATGTCCCTACTCGTGTGAGTGCAAAAGCAGCAGCGTTTCTAATTAGTGGGTAAACAGTAAATAATGGATAGCAGTAAGTGGACACCAGTGTTAATTAAAAATCCTCGGGTGATAAAAATCAATTAGGCCCATGCCCTCAACTCCCTTTACCAGGGCCCTGCAAAAAGGTGCCCAGCCCAGCCCACAGGGACGTCCTCTCCATCACTGCTTCTCCCATGAGGACTCCTCTGCAGGGGTGGGGGGTGGTCCCTGGAAGGGGAAGGGGACACCAAGAATCAAAGAAGACCTCAAAGGCTCCAGCTGGGAGAATTTCATGGAATAACTGCTAACTGCATCCTTTTGTCTCTGTAACCCACAAGTGGAGGCTGGTTGAACGGCCAAGGCACGGTGTGCACCGTCTCTGGGCATTTTCCCCAGGTGCTGTGTCTGCGTGCACACGTTTGGACCACCCCAACCCAAACTGGACAAACTGACGCACACTCAGCAAAACACAATGCCTGGGGGGGCCCTTGACAGGGGAGCATGGTGTAGTGTGTCTTCTCTGGGCCTGCAGGCAGCGAGAGGTGGTCCATTCTCTTAGAATGCCTGTGTGCCCTGGGGCATGGAGGCTGGACCTTCATACCAGGCAAATGACCCTCCTCTCCGGGCACTAGTGGGGCATTGCAGCTCACCTGGGTGGCGTTCACACCAGCCTACAGAGCTGTCATGAGGGACCAGGGTCTTGGATGAGGCCAACCGCAGAAGCACTGTGTGTGAAGGGAAGGGATGGTGTGAAGAGGCTCATGGCTCAGCTCAAGGCTCCTTGAGGGGGCGGGGGTGGGGGTGGGTGGGCACTGGAACACTGTTCTGCTCAGGTCCCTATAAAGTGAGGTGTGCCAAGTCAACGCAGGTCCACCCTTCCAGCAGAGTCTTGGCGTTCTCTTCCCTCTGCTCAGGTTCTTGGTAGCCTGTGGAGGGGCTCAAGCACCCGCATTACCGGCGTGAGGAAGCCCTGCTCTGGTCCCAGTTTTGTGCTTGCCTTTCTCCTCGTTGGAGACCAACGGTAATGAATCCATTGTAGATAGACACAGAAGATGACAGAGACCTAAGGCTATCTCAGCCCTTGAAGCTGCTCATCAACTAGGCCACTCATCCATTCATCTACCTGCTCATCCATTCACCCATCATCCACCCATCCATTCTCCCACCCATCCATCTTCCCAGCCATCTATCCTCCCTCCCACCTATTCATCCATCCTCTCACTCAATCGCTCACTCACTCATCCATCCAGTCATCCAACCATCCATCCATCCATCCATCCAGTCATCTATCCAGTCACCCAATCATCCATCCTTTCATTCATCCATCCATCCATCCACTCATCCAGTCATCCATCCATCCAGTCATCTATCCACGCACCCATCCATTCATCCAGTCATCCATCCAGCATTCACCCATCCATCCATCCATCCATCCATCCATCTATTCATCCACCCATCCATCCATCCATCCAGTCATCCATCCAGTCATCCAACCATCCATCCATCCATCCAGTCATCCATCCAGTCATCCAACCATCCATCCTTTCATTCATTCATCCATCCATCCATCCACTCATCCAGTCATCCAGTCATCCATCCAGCATTCACCCATCCATCTATCCATTCATCCACCCATCCATCCATCCATCCATCCATCCACTCATCCATCCATCCAGTCATCTATCCATCCACCCATCCATTCATCCATCCAGTCATGCACCCATCCATCCAGTCATCCATCCATCCATCCATCCATCCTTCCATCCAAACATCCATCTTCCCACCCATCATCACCCACTCATCCAGCCTCCCATCCATCCATGCACTCAGGGAATGCCTAGTGTGTACCTTGTAATCTACCACATCCCCAAGTCCACCCCTTTCCCCAACACAGGAAGGCCATACCATTTGGCACATAGCTATCAGTCAGGCTGCCCTGTCGAGGGGCAGCATGTTCCCTGAGTCAGCTAAGCCAACCCTCTGTGCCTGCTTTGAGAAGACACACAAACGTCCACCTCCTAGGGCAGGAGCAAAGGCCACAGGAGGCAGGGTATTAAAAGGTATGGAGTTGACACTCTTCTAACAGGAGCCTCTGCCTCTCCCTTTGTCAGCATCCCTTCTGATTTCTCTGCTGGTCTTTGGGAACCCGACGAGTTTTGGAGACAACCCCAGTCACCGGGGAGGTGGGAACACCCAGACCTCCCCTAGTGGGCAGCCTCTCCTGAGCCATGACTGGAAACTGTGTGTGTGCAGGGGCAGGAGCAGGACACTACAGTCTTCCTCTCCTGGACTCCTCATATCACTTGGAACATTCCAGGTGGAGACAAGTCATGCCCTGGTCTCCTGCCTGGTCTCAGAGGCACTGTCCTCCTGACCCACTTCAGCATTGGCTCTAGGGAAGGCTAGACCAGCTGGGCCTGGACACCACGGGCCAGCCGCAGTTGTAATGCTTGGACACTGTGGCGACTTCTCCGGCATCTGCCGTCTGCACTGCCTCCGGGCCACACCTCAGTGGACAGGACCTTCCTGGGGAATTGCTGCTTTTCGGCAGCTGCGTGTCTTGGCACTCGCACCTCCGTGTGCTCATGGGGGAGGCACTGAGTGTCCCACGCCCCGGGTTGGCGGAGGCATCTGGGGTCATTCGTGAGGACATGGAGCCCTGAGCACAGCCTTGCCGCTCAGTCCACTCCACTCACACCTCCCTCCCCGAGCCCGGGGCCATCCCCAGATCCTCAGGCGTAGAGGCAGGCTCCCAAGGAGGGACACGGTCGCCCTCTTCCGGCCTGGGCCCTGCCCTGGGCACCCGCCAGCCATGCCCTGTCCACGTGCTGCATATCCCGAAACACTTGAGTGCTGATGCCGGGTGGCCCTGACACAGGTGGGTCGCAGGGCTCTCCAGAGTGGGCAGCAAGCAGGCCTGGTCTGCCTCAGACCAAAACAGGAACTGCCCTGGACAAGAGGGGTCCTGCTCTAGGGAAGGGTCCATGTCCCCATTCCTTAACCCCCTCAACCCCTCCCCGGGTGGGGTCTGGTCCAGCAGGCAAATCTGTGCAAGGGGAACTTGACTAACAGGAGTCTGGTTTGCAGGAATCTAATTCCCAGAGGTTTCCATCCTGGGAATCGGGACCTGGAGTCCAGGAACTGGGTCAGGGGACTGGATTCCAAAGCGATTCCCAGACCCGTGTTCTCGGCCCACCTGGAACGGGCAGCACCCTGGTACCAGGCAGGCCTGAGCTCTCTGCTGGGCAGGCAGGTGTCTCACCAGGTCTGCCTGGCTGGCAGGTCGCACGGTGGAGACGGTCACAGAGAGCGGCCCCCTGCACAGGGAGCCCAGCTGTCAGCTTGACGGAGCATGCGTCACCACCCTGCTGCCCCAGCGCCTCCACAGGTCCTGGATCTCCACTGGGTAAGACCCCAAGGTCACCCGGCTCCTGGCTGCTGGGCCCGGGGACTTCCTCTTTCTGGGTGGACCAGCTCATCCCTTGTTCACGAGATCTTACACGTGGCAGGCCCTCTGCAGACTGCGTCCTGGGAGGCAGAGACAGGCTGGGAGGCATCAAGTCCATTCTCCTATAGACCACCTACTGTACAAACACGTATGGAGTATCTGGGGTTAGAAAACAGAGTACGCGCAGTGGGAACGTGTAGAGGACCTACTGTCCGAACATTCATTGAGCATGCACTATATGAACGCTTACCAAGCATGGCCACTATAGACACGTACTGAGCACCTACTGCATACACACTGCATAGACGTTTCGCAGGCACCAACGGTACAGACTCGTACTGTGCACAAACCCAAGGCCCTGCTGTGCAAACACGGGCGAAGCCACCCACAGTCCCTGCCTACCCCCGACGCACACACGGAGCAAGCACCCACCCCGGTGTGCACGAAGAGACCCGCATGGAGATGCAGAGAGAAGCCACAGCAACTCAAGAGGGAGCTAACCATGGCGGCGAGGCTGTGAGAGGGGCTGGCCGGGGAGATCCTTTAGAGAGAGTGGTCAGGGAAGGCTTCCTGGGGGCCGTGTCATTGCAAGGAGAGTTGAGAGGGAAGGAGGCGGCCATCCTGGGGAGTGGCCAGGCAGAGGAGCAGCTGGCGCCAAGGCCCTGCAACAAGCGGCAGCAGACCAGGCGAGGGTTGGTGTCACTGCATCTTGCTTTGTCCTCACAGGCCCCCGACGAGGCAGGCACCAGCCTCCGCCCTCATTTGGGGAGCACACAGGCCACGTTAGCGGGTAGAGCCTGCCTCCAGGGCCTCCTAAGACAACCCTTCCTCTCCACACTCCCCCGACCCTCTGCGGGTCCTCTCTCCGCTCCAGGACAGTGTGCTACACACCCATGTCCTCCCCGCACCTCTGAGCTCAGAGGGGGGCCCTGCCAAACATCTGCTGCGCTTAGGGGAAGGGGGGACCTTGCAAAGCCACTTGGCTTGCTCCCAGGCCATCAGGGCTGCAGGCAGCCCCACCCTAACTCCTCGACCCTGGGAAACAGAACTGGGGGGTGGCAGACTGCCCTGTCAGGCCACTCTTGCTCGGCACAGGAGTCCGTGGAAAGCCCTGGCTGGATTCCCCACCACACCAAGCATGCACCTAAGACAAGGAGCCCTCTCTGGTCTCAACTACGAGATGGGGCCGGCCAGGGCTCTGGCATGGGGGCACCAGTGCTGACTCTGCTGGGGGGCCGCCAGAGGCTACATGGTCGGTTGCTAAGCAAACGGAGGTGGGGGCCTCAGAAGAAAGCTGTGGCCAGCCTCTGGAGCCCCTCCAACCCAGACCGGGGTCGCCCTGGAGCCGCCGTGGACTAGGCAGCAGCTTGAGTGGGCTCCCTGCTCTCCTGGAGGGGCAGGGGGACAGCTTGCTTGTCTGGATGTGGGCGGGTCCATCCAAGCTTGTAGGTTTCTTGGGGTGCATTCGGCATCCAGGAAAAACCACTGGAGTTTAGGCTGCGATGTGGTGGTTTTTAAAGGAAGCATCGTGCCATCCTGGAAGGGGATTGCCCGGTCACTAACCCCAGAGGGGAGGGAGCTGTGGGGAGGGGACAACATAACCAAGGCCCCCGCGCCCTCAGTTTCCCACAGCAGGCTCCACATGTGCTCACGCGGGGAGAAGAGGGAGGTTAGAGACATTGGGGACCACTTCATTCCAGTCCAAATCACCCTCTACCCCTACCCCCACCCCCACTGAGAGCCTGCATGTGCACTCGGGATAGGAGGAATACGAGTCCACATTCTCGGGTCCCGTTCCGGTCACCTGGGGATCTTGTTAAACTGTAAATTCTGACTCGGTCCATGTCAGCCAGGGTGCACCTGTTAGAAGTCCTGGGGGGTCCCATGTGTCCCCAGCTACAACAACTTTGTATGAAAAGTCCCGCGCCAACAAGAATGGGAGGGATCTGGTTAGAGCACCACCACCGGCTCTGGTTGCCCCCGTCCACCCTAAGGCTGCACTGAGAAGTCACCCAGAGGTTTGGGGAGCCCCTGCCCCCCGGCCTAGATGTGACTGTGGTTGCAGGAATCTTGAGCAGCTCACCCCCACCCCCCATTCACCCCCTGACTTGTCTGCATACCCTACAGAGTAGGGTCTGTGGGTCACGCCCAGCCCACGGCCTGTCCTTGGAAAGAAAGAACCACAACATACCCCTTCATTGATGTGCGGTGCACGACTCCGTTGGCACTCCAGTGGCCGAGCCATTCCACGGAGGACCTGTGATCTGCAGAGCTGAACCTATCCGGGACTTGATAAACACGCAAAGCATGTGCCCATTTAAGACGGCAAATCCTGTTACATACATGAGCGAGCCTACCTCAAAGAAGGTCCACCCACTTGTCAAAAGGGGAGAAAGAATATAAGCAGCTGTCATCTACCACTCATCCACCATCCATTAATTGATCTGTCATCCATTAGTTCATCCGTTCACACCAATCATCCAGCCACCATCCATCCATCCACCATCATTCATCCGTCCATTCTCCAACATCCATACATCCATTCACCAACTATCATTCTTCCATCCATCCATCCATATCACTCATCCATCATCACCCATCAATCCAACATCCATGATTCATCCATCCAAATGACATCCATCAATTCATCCATCCAACACCTATCCACCCATCCATCTGCAAACATCCATCCATCCATCCATTCCCACACCATCCACCCATCTATATCATTCACCTATCATCATCCATCAATCCATCATCCATCCATTCATCCATCCATCAGTCATCCATCAATTCATCGATCCAATACTCATCATCCAGCCATAAATCATTCATTCATCCATCCTCAAACACCCACCATCCACCATTCATCCACCTCCATCATCATCGATCAATCCATAATTAATTCATCCATCCGTCCATCATCCATAAAATCATCCATACAATACCCATTATCCCTCCATCTATTCATCCTTTATCCATTCACTCATCCAACTGTATCATTTACTCATCACCCATTTATTCTTTATCCACCTATCACTCATTTATCCATATGTTAGCATCTATCCATCCTTTATTCACCATTCATTCATCATCCTCTCAACCATCCATCACTCATCTACCCACCACTCATTCACCCAACATCATCTATCATCCATCATCCACCCATATATCACTCACCATCTGCCATCCGTCCATCCATCCATCCATCCATCTATCCTTCACTATTCATCTACCCACTTATCCATCCATTAGCATCTGTGCCTCCACTATCCCTCCATCATCTCCCATTCAGCCTTCACCCTCATCTGCTCATTTTTCACCCATCCATCTATCATCTATCCACCCATCTTCCACTCACCCACGCAGAAAGCACAAAGAGGGGTCTAATGGTGCACCAGGTTGGGCCAGGTGACTGGACTTTGTGGGAGGGGGGAGGAGAAGCAGAATGTACCCCCTGCCTCTTGAAGCACATAGAATAGTTGCTCCCCAAATGGTCTAGCACCTCCCAGTAGCCTCCACTGTGCTCTGCGCCTTCCTGATGTTGTGGTGTGCATCTGTCACCTCCATGTCACAGAGGAGGGAGCCGAGGGCTTATCAACTCAATGTCCCAAGAAAGATTCTGCAGGGGTTTGAACCCATGTCTCCTAGAGCAAAGCTCTCATGGCCTTGGGTCAGAAGGGATCTAGGAGGACTGGTGTTGGGTGGAAGGTGTTGGGTCTGTTGGAGAGGGGGCAGAGAGTCAGGTCCATGGAATTAAAGGAGTGGAAGGGCAGAGGTCCACAGTTGAGGGAAACTGAGGCTGGGCGCTGGGGCTCTGCTGAGGGGCTCCAGGCACAGCATCTCACTGTTCTGCCCTCACCCACCCACCCCTGACTCCCCACCCCCCGCAGCTGCGAGGTGTACCCTGGACCGGAGTTCCTCACCCACTACTACAACTTCTACCCCAACCGTCTCTTCCGCGCCTACCAGTTCTACTACAGGGACGCCGTCTGCCGGCAGCCGACACACTCGCTGCTGATCAAGGGCAAGGTGAGGCTACGCCGGGCCTCCTGGGTCACGCGGGGCGCCATGGAGGCCGACTACCACCTGCACAAGGTGGGCATCGCCTTCCACAGCCACGGCGCGCTGCTGGCAGTCGCGAGGCGCCCCTGGCCATGGCCTGGCTGCGGGGGGCCGTGTACGAGCTGCGGGGCGCCGCGGCAGGGCTGGACTGCACCGCGGCGCTGGGCTTCACCATGCCCGAGCTCAGCCTGATGCGCCTGTAGCGCTGTCTGCAGCCGTGCCGCGTGGACGAGCTCTGCCTGGGGGACATCCACACCGATGCCGCCGCCAAGCGGAGACACTACCGGCCCACTGGCTTTCAGCACCCGCTGCAGAGCCCTGGTGAGTTCCCTCTGCTCAGTGGGCCTCGCCTGGGCACCCCTCTGCCCATGGCCAGGCTCGCGGACCCTGCAGGCGACAGGTCCTGCGCAGCGCTGGGTGGTCCCGATGCTTGAGACGGCATCTACTGGGGCTTTACGGGCTTCATGTACCCCACCCCCAACCCCAGAGCAGACACTGCTGGCCTTCCCAACGCTTGACCCTCCCCCAGCTCATGTCCTTCCAAGGACACCCTGCAGGGTCCCTTCCCAGCGTTGTGGCCATGTGAGGCAGAGACGCTACCCTGCACCCTCCCATCTGTGGTCTCACTAGGGCACAGCACGTGGTTCATATCCACAGGGAGGGGTGAGGAATGTCCACTGCCCCCGGGTCCTCCAGCCCAGAGACCCCACCAGACAGCACAGAGCTGCCCCTGTGGTTTCTGAGACTGCTCATCTCCAACTGCTGGCCTCCTGCGTAACTGTCTACACCACCCAAAACTCTGCAAAATCGTTGCCATGGAGTCACGTAGAACTGCCCCGCTGGGTTTCCCCACGGGAGTAGAAAGCCCGGTCTGTCTCCCGCGGAGACGGCTGGTGGTTTTGAACCGCCGGCCTGAGGTTGGCGGCCTGATGCGTCACCACTCCCTGCAGTCCGGCCGCCCCCGCGTGGCTCCCGTTCCCACTGGTTGGTTTCACCATTGGAACGGTCCCCCGCAGCGCGGGCATCTGGGCACAGGCAGCGCTGGTGGAGCCGCCCGGGCTGAAGACGAGTGATGGAGCAGGTTCCTGGACATGAGGGATTGTGCTGCCAGCCCCGCCGTGGTCAGGGTCAGTGAATCAGCATTGAAGACAGGGTGAAGTTCCCCCCTCCCCCACTGCCCTCGAGCTTCAGCCTTCCCCTGGGGGCCCTGGAGGGCAAAAAAGAAGTGTCCCTTCAGGCTTCCAAGACTGTAAATCTTCCCCGGGGGCACACAGCCTCGTCTTCCTCCCTCGGAGCGGCTGGCGGATCCGGACCGCGGAGCCTGCCGTGAGTCACCCAATACGGGACCTGCGAGGCCACCCCGGCACCTGACGATCGAACAAGGGTTCTTTAAATGGAACCACAGAAAACGAGGTTACATCTCGGTCAGCCGATGAAACATCATGTGCAGAGGCCCCTGGGGAGCGCGCCCGAGGCTTCCTGTAAAGCGGTGGCTTGGTGCTCACATCCAACGTTTGGGGGCAGCACGATGATGTTGCTGTTGTTTCTGGGTGCCTCCAAGTCACATGCAACTCGGGGCGTCCCGGTGCATGAGAGAAGGCAGCACTGCCCCATCCTGCACAGTTCTGCAATTGTCCCCATGCCGGAGCTTGTGATGGCAGCCATGGGGTCAACCCATATCTCCAGGTCCTCCCTCTCTTCCGCTGCCTCTCCACTTCAGAAATGGCCTCTCCGACAACAAGGTCAAAGTAGGTGAGTCTTGCCATCCTTGCCTCCACGAAGCACGCTGGTCCTCCTTCTTCCAAGACAGATCCATTTGTCCTGTTAGCAGTTTGTGGTGCTTTCGGTAGTTCTTCACCAGCACCACAATTTGAACACACCAGCAGCTTGACACAGCAGAAATCCATTCACGCCCCCCCCCCCCCAGCAACAAGAAGGGAGTGTATGTTGAAATAGTCACACCCCAGTGGTGAAGGCGACATCTGAGGTTGAGGAATAGGCTCATGTCTCGCTGATGAGTTCAGACATGGTGTGGAGACGTTGTGATGGTGACCTCAGGAGTCTGGCTGCCAGGGTGGAAATGCCAGAGAGGCTGATGTTGCCCCTGGGAGCCTCTGCCTCCGTTCACACACAGGAATGGTGCGTGTCTACCATGTACAGTTAAAGATGAAACCCAGGTTAAAAGCCCGCTGTTCTCTGTGCCCTATGAATATCTGTCAAAAAGAACACGGAGATGAGTGGATGGATGAATGGATGGATAAGGGAATTGAGGAATTGGTGGGTGGATGGATGGATGGATGGATAAGGGGGTGAGGAATTGGTGGATGGATGGATGGATGGATGGATGGGTAAGGGGGTGAGGAATTGGTGGATGGATGGATGGATAAAGGAGTGAGGAATTGGTGGATGGGTGAATGGATAAGGAAGTGAGGAATTGGTGGGTGGGTGGATAAAGGAGGAATTGGTGGGTGGATGGATGGATAAGGAAGTGAGGAATTGGGTGGATGGATAGATGGGTAGATGAGTGTGAGAGGAGAGAGCGGTGAGGAGGTAGGAGAGGAAAAAGAGATTAGTAGGATGATGAAAGCATGGGTGAATGAATGGGTAGTTGGATGAATTGATGGACAGTTGGGTGATGGACGGATGGATGGATGAATAGATGGGTGAGGGGACCAGGGATGGACGGGTAGAGGAAAGGATGCGTTTGGGCCTTTCTGCCCAGTGTATTTTGAGCCCTAAGGCAACCTTGAATCATGCAGCATACAGTCAGTGCCGACTACACATGAACCAGATGGAACAACACCTCTTGGAGGGGGAGAAGCCACTTGCCAAAGCAACCCAAGGAGATCGCGATGGAGATGAGACACCCCTTCCTTCCCTCTTCTCCTCTGCCTCCCCCTCCCCACTCCTTAACCCCAGGACCACAGGAAGGGCTCCTCACCCGAAACTGAGCCCGACAGTGCTCACGGCCTTGGGGTGGTCCATCCCGGGCCTGCTGCATAAGAAGAGCGCCTATGTCTCCCCAGGCAGGAGACTCGGGTCACAGAGTCCCTGCTCTGCCTGCGAGGGCTAGTCCAAACGGCCATCCTGCCTGAAACGTGACCGGGAAGCAAAACCCACCAGCGAGGTGTGGAGACACGAAGCCTGCCAGATGTGCAGCCGGTCCATTAAGGACTCCCACCCCCAGAGAGCCAAGGTGGGGGCGGGGGGGGGGGACAGTTCCAGAGATGGCAAAGGCTGAGGACAAATCCCAAGTAAAGAAATAGCCGTCGGCTTCTGCCCTCCAGTGCCCACGCCGTGCCCACAGGCCACACCAGATGGCAAAGAGGAGCGTTTTGAGAAGTTAATTTAAAACCAATTTGATCCCCCAATTCACTGGCTAGATAGAGAATTCTAATCAGTCAGTTGACACTTGACCCAAATCCGCCGTGCAATCCTTGGTGCCCGGCATCACCTCGGGGGTTAATGAGGGAGGACCGTTGTGTGTCGCTGGAGAAATAACTTTATGGAACGGGCTGAAGCCACCAAGTCCACTCTGGCCCGCGTGGGCGTGCTGCGGGTGGCGGCTGTGGCCACGAGCACCGCGGCCCCCAGGCTCTGCAGAAGGACCCTGGGAGGCTCTGGATGAAGGCAGCTGGCGACACACGCCTCCCCTTGGGGAGAGCTGGGGAGCAGGCAGGGCCTTCTCTGCCCTCGGAAGCCCCCAGGGCCTCAATGCATGTCCATTGCGCAGGAAACAGCTCCGACTGGTGCGAGTGCCAGTCCCAACTGGGAGGGTCCTCGAGAGGGTCCAGCCATCTGCCGGCCCTCGTGTCCTCTTCTGTTTAAGCTGGTCCTCTTTACAGATAGCGACCCTGGTGGGTGCCGTGGGTTGAGCATTGGGCTGAACCCACCAGTGATGAGTTCCTTTGCTTCTGGAAAGACCCACAGTCTGGGAAAATGCCCTGGAGCTGCCCTGTCCCATCCTGAGGGGGGTGGGGGGGGTTGGGGGTGATCGGGGGATGGGGGCAGAACGACTCAATGGCAGTGTGGTTCGTCATCCTTTGGGGGGAAGCCGCCGTTTGCTGGATCTTTCTCTGACAGAGCTGGCAGGGGGTTTTGAGAGGCCGGCGGCCGAGCGCTTCACTGCTGTGCCACCCCGCCTCGCGTGCCCCCCACCCCCCGCAGAGGCTGGCTCTCGTTTGCCACTCTGCTCTAATCGCAGGAACGGGCGCCTCGGCACGGTGGTGTGGCTGGCGTGGTGGCATGGCAGCTCCCAGCTGCGCGCTCCTGGGACAGCGGGCAGAGTGGGGCCAAACGCCTTCCTGGGAGTGGGCCCCGGGCAGGCTTTCCCATGAGCTGCTCTCCCCACAGGACCAGGTGGGCCACCTGCCCCAACCCCCAGCCACCCGTCATCGGGAAGCAAGGAAAGGCTGGGTTCCCGCAGGAATCAATGGCAAGGTCCTGTAAGGTAGCCATTCCTCCCCCACCACCAGTGTCTGTCCTCGAGTGTCTTCTTTCAGAGCCAGAACTCCCAAACAATATGCGTCTGGCATGAAACTCACCCAGCAGTCATCTGGGGAAATCTTGTGGAATTTTGTTGTTCTTGTTTGGGGGTTGTTTGGGGTTGGAGCGGGGGGTGGGGTGGGGTGGGGGGGTCATACGAAAGAAAAGTTTAGGGCTGATGTTCCAGCTGGGTCGTCAGTAGGATCCCTTCCCCTCTTCTGACCCCCTGGGGCTCCCACAGGCCAGAGCCAGAGATGGGTGCCAGGTTCCACGTCAGCCTTGCTTTGACAGGTGGCTGTTGCGGGGACCTGGACCTTTCAGGATGAGGCTCTGGACTCGAATCTGGGCAGCAGTTCAAAACAAAGAACTAGAACATGTCTGTATCTGGTTCCCTTTGGCCTCTGTTGTGCTTATTCTCTCCAAAACCCAGCAACGACACCCCAGTGGTTTGGGCTAGCATCTGTTTCCTGCTAACTGTTACACTGTAAAAGCACCTCGTGAGAATGTGGAAGGCAGGGACGACCGTAAGCAAGGTCAGGGGCCGAGGAAACCCATCCCAAGCCCGGGAGGCTGGGACCAGGTCTCCAAACTCAAGTGTGGATGGTTTTCCCTCTTGTAGATAACACTACAGTGAGCATCTGTGTGTTCTGGTTCCTTTCTGTGTTTCAGCTGATTCTAGCACAGGCTCTAAGCCGTGGGCTTTTCAGGGCACAGCTATTCCAGCGGCTTGAGGTTCTCCTTGCCACGTTCACTTTGCGAGCCTGTGGCGGGCACGGTGCTCACCTTTCACCAGAACACCTCTGCCATGAGACCAGGAGCACTGCAATGGTGCCCCGCGGCCCTCGCTGCAGCATGTTCTGATGAAAGGTTCTATAGGTCAAAAGGGGGGAGTGCAGAAATGACATCCCAATTCTCATGGAATCCAGACTCCCTCGAGTCACAGAGGCTGGAGGGGCCCCGCAAACCTCATCTTCTGAGACGATCATGTATGCCAACAGACACGTCAACGGAAAACCATCTCCTCAAAGCCCTCTTAGGGCCAGACAACAGTGTCGCCTAACTGGCAACGGCCATTGGCCTGAAGCACGGGGCTCCTGTGGGAACTCTCTCTGTGGGGTCAAGGGAGCAACGGCAACCTGCAAGGCTGAGTGGGGAACATCATGCATGGGGCAGGGACCACACAGACAGGGAAGGGGGGCACGGAGGCACAACCTGAGAAAGACCGTCGATGTCACGGGATGATGTGTGGAGAGAGTCGAGTGGGCATATGTTTTGTTGCTAGCTATAGTCTTAACAACAGCAGCAACAAATGGACAAAACCAATCGGATTGTTTGTTTTTAAGAAAAAAAGAAAGGGCTCGAGGGCTGCTCTTCTTGGGAGGGGTGGGGGGGTCAGGGGAGAGGGTTGACTACAGGAGTCGGTTGAGCTGTGAAGGAGCTGGTTGGGCACTGTTCTGGGGGGCGGGGAATAGGCCAGAGAGAGGAAGCAGCCCCTGCTGAGGCCTGAAGACAGGCAGGAACCACAATGCTGTGGAGGGGGGCGGGGGTTGGTGATGAGCCTGTCAGCAGGGACCCTGCAGAGGGAAAGCCCCCTGCTCTCTTATTTTCTCTTGACAGCACCACACTCAGCCTTGCGTGGCCTGTGGCCTGGTGGCCTGGGCTGATGACCACCACCCTCCCATCCTGCCCTGGCAGGAGGCCCTAGCCCTGCATCTGCAGGGCGGCTGGGTCAGCTCGGGCTGTGAGGCCCAGGCCGCTGTGCTGTTTCTCACCAGGCTCTTCACTTTCTGGGGGAGCAGCCGCTCCTGGGAGGGACCCTACCACCGCTTCTCAGGCCCCGCCTGCCGGCAGCCCACCTTCACTATCAATGCCACCGGCCACTACTCAGAGGGCAGGCTATCCGCCTGGTTCCCAGGCAGCACCAAGCTGGTGTTCAAGATCACGCGGGCCCACGTGACACCCATGGACCAGGCCGCCACCACCATGCTCCATTTCTCCAAGCCAGGCAGCTGTGGGGGGCCAGGAGCCTGGTCTGTGGGAACCGAGTGGGACATCACAGCCACCAACGGGTGCTTGCCACTGGGCATCAGGCTCCCCCACATGGAATATGAGCTCTTCAAGATGGAACAAGACGCCCACGGCCAACGTCTGCTCTTCATCGGGCAACGGCCCACCAACGGGTCAAGTCATGACACCCCTGAGAAGTGCCCCACATCTTTCCAACCCACCCTGGTCCTGTGTGACGAGATGGCACAGGATTCCCCCAGTCCCCTGCAGCACAGATTTCTACCAGGAAGGCCCCACAGCAACAGGGGTCCGTGTCCTTGGGGAGCCCCTCTTCCACTTCTGCTCTGTGTTCTAGGGTTGGCCGCCCGTGCGTGGGTGACTTTGAGACGATACTTTGGTATCAAGAATGGCTTTCTGACCTGGATGTGAACAAGGACTATGACTGTGCCTCAAAGCACGAGGGTGGCTGGTCCCTTCTATGATCAATAACACCAGAATGAGCATCCTTGTGCTTGGCCTCTTCACAACCTTTCAGGTCCTCCTCTTGTACCTGAAGTCCTCTGTGAGAAGGACCTGCCCCCCTTTCTTTCCCTTCTCCTGACCCTACTACAGGTAAAATCAGCTGGTGAGTTCAACAGACCCAGAAGGGTCTGTCTCCAGGTCTGGGACCTCGTGTGTTGGTGGAATGCAAAGGCCAGAGTGTTCCTGAACACCTGCACCGACGTTTCTCATCGTAGGTAGTCCGTGGTCCTGCCAGCCAGTGGCCTCCACTGTCCCCACAGCCTCTCCACCTCCCCCCGCCCCAGTGTGCCGTTATCCCCGCCGCCCCGCCCCAGGATTCTCTGCCATGGGGTAAGAGAACACCTGAAGACACGAGACATGCAGATTGTGCCCTGCTGCATCTGTGGGCTGCTTTGAGATTATTCATTGAATTCAGCAGCCCAGACGCAGGCGAGGGCCATGAATTAAAGATGCCGCTTCCAGCGTTTCGTACGTGGAGGTGTTCTGACAGAGGGCCCCTCTCCGTGGGGCTGCTCAGCTACCCCCTCTGCCCGCTGGCCTATGTGGGGAGTGCTCTGTGCCTCTGCAGCTCCCGGCCCTGGCGTCACCACGGAGGCCTTCAGGGGCAGGGGCTCCCTGGGCACCAGGCCTCCTGCTGTGTCTGGAGGAGAGCCGAGCTGCCAGCCTTTGGAAAGTAATTAATACTAATGGCAGGAGCAATGCGAGCATGTCCTGCAATTAGCCCGCACAGACGGCCTCTGCTCGCAGGCTCCTGTGTATGGCACTCAGGCGGGCGCCTCCCCAAGCTCGTTCGTTCTGGGACCCTTGTTATTCTGGGGGTGAGGGTCCCCGCTGTGGGGATGTGGGGGAGGGAGCCCACGGGTCATCACCCTGTGGCCGCAGAGGTGGCTCTCATGCTGCTGGAAGGGCTGTCACCAAGGGTTGGGGCAGCCCCGGCTACGCTGCCTCGGGGCCTGCGTCCTGAAGTCCCACCGGCATTCTGGTGGGCTGGAGGGTCCTTGGGACTCTGTGCTCATCCCGGGAGCCCCGGGGGTACGGGGCTGACTCGGCCAGCTCTTGGACGAATGGCTGGTGATGCAGACCCACCAGTGGCTGCCTGGGAGAAAGAAGAGGCCACCTGCTCCATCAGGGTGTGTGGGGCTAGGACACCCGGCAGGGCAGCACTCCCTGACCAACCCCCCCCCCCTCCCAAGGGTGCTGGGCCTCGCAGCCCACTCAGGGGCTTTGGGTTGGTGGCTCGCCCTGACCTGACCCTACTCTCCCCTCTTCCCTCCTCTCCTCTCCTTCCTTCTCTTCTCTCCTCTGCCCTCGTCCCACCCCCTCTCCTTCCCTCCCCTCCCCCTCTCCCCTTCCCCTCTCTTCTCTCTTTCCTCTCTTCCCTCCCCCTCCCCCTCTCCTCCTCTCTCTTCCCCTCTCCCCTCCTCATCCACATCTCTGTGACAAACAATACCCTCTCCAAGATCTCTGCAGGGAGTCCTTGTCCTCTACTATCTTACTGTGGGGGGGGAGGGGTGTCAATCCCTCATCTCCCGGTGCTTATTAGGAGACAAGCCCACACCCTTTTCCGTGACTGTTGCTGGCCCCTCCAGCTGGTCAGGCCTTTCTGCTCCTGCTGACTGGGTGGGCAGGGGTAAGAACCGTGGGGTGGGGTGGGGGGTAATTGTGGAAGACAAGCCCATGGTTGAGCAAGTCTTGTCCTGAGGCTCGAGGGGAACACACGGTGGTTTATCATCAAGTTTGAATCTTTTAATAAAACTAAACAGTCTGCAAAATGTCCCTCCCGGTTATTAGAGTGTGCGTGTGTCGGGGGTGGGGGTGGGGGGGCAGGCATGAGGCAGCAGAAGGGCGGCGAGACACTGTGGAGACGAGTGATCCAGTGGGGCTCAGTCCACCCCCCACGCATGCCTTCACGCCACTGCTGGTCAGATGGAAAGGCCCAGGGGTGTCCACTGGGCCGAGGAAAGTGTCCCCGCTCCTCACCCACTGTGGACAGCAAGACCCCTCAGCCAACTGCTGCCTGTTTCTCAGCACCGTGGGGGTCGATGCCGACTCCTAGCCTCTCTGGAGGACGGGCAGCACTGCCCTCGTGGGTGTCTGAGACTGTCACGCTGTGAGGGCCGAGAGCCTCCACTCTCGCCTCAGGAGCAACCCGTGGGTTCGAACCGCTGGCCTTGCAGTTAGCAGATCAGTGCAGAGCCAGCAGTGCCACCAGGTCCTTCCAGATGGGGCTTTCACCAGCCAGAGTGCTGGGTTCAGGGCTGAGCCTGCCGGCCCTGGCCCTCCCAGCACCAAGGATGCGCCCAAGAACAGGGACCTGCTCTGGCCACACAACCAGGTCAATCGGGTGCCTGGGATCCCTTCGTCGTCCTGGGGGAGGGAAGGGAACAAACATCTCTTTGTCTCTCACTCACAAGTGTCTGAGGGCAGGAAGGTGCCCAGCTCAGAGCTGCACGCTGGACCAGGCCTCCACCCCCAAACTGGGCAAAGGAAAACTAAGAGGCTACAGGGGGCCGGTGCCCCGCTCTTGTGGGCAACAAGGTCAGGGCTCCCTCTATTTGCGGCTGGGATCGGGAGCCAAGAGACAGGGGTGCTCCCTCAGGGAATGGCCCCACGTCAGCCCTTCAGCCCCCTAAGACTCCGAGGTAGCTTTTAGCCCAAGAAGGGGAGTGTGAAGCCACCAGCACCCCGATGAAAACAGAATGAAACAAAATGAATGCTCTCCGTGGTATGTCCGGTCCCAATGGAGACACACGGACACATACGTGCAGCTGATATGTCCACAGCACAATCTCCAGGGGGTGTGCAGGGAGCTGTGTGTGTGTGTGTGTGTGTGTGTGTGTGTTTCAATAAAAAGTTTAAATTATATATGGCTCTCCGGAGCCCATTCATCAACAGAAGCTGGTTATCAATAAAAGCTTATTTCTGTGCCCCCGTTCCTCCCTTTGGCTGCGTGAATGTGCTTCAGCTCCCCGTGGTGCCGCTGAGCTGAGAGACCTGCGTCTCGTCCTGGCGGGTGACGTGAGCAGCAGACACTGGCCGGCCTGCAGTCCCCTCCCGGGAGCCGGTGACTCAGCCGCGGGCCTCGGGTTCTCTGACGCACACTGTGGATCTCATCAGGGCCGGGGCCGGCCGCCTTGCCCATGTGTGTGTCACAGGCTGGAGCTGGGGGGGCTGTACGCCCACTCAGAGGGAGCGGAGCTTGGGGACCGCGTGCAACCTCCTGTTCCTGCGGGGGAGGGGGGAGGTGTCTTCAAGTGACAGAGAGTCCATTCCTCCTCACACACGTCAGTTCCCCCTCAGGTGGATGTAAGGACAGTATAAACTCCTTATCTGTTCGCAAGGAGGAAACGTAGAAGTGTCCGGTCAGACCCTCCAACTGCCCCACTACAGTCATCTGCCCCCACCCCCAGCACCAGCAGCCACCTTGTTTTTCTCAAGTCCCACCCCAACGGGGTCTCTCTTGGCCCTTCTCTCTACCTAGCAGGTTCTTTGCCCCTGGCCAGGCTGGCCCCAAGCTTCGCCTCGGACACCGCCTCACGGGAAGGCCCCCGACCCCGTGCTGCCTCCTCCACCTCACTGCCCCCCTTCCCTCTTCACTGCAGATGCTTCCAGTGTCCGGAAGCATCAGGGGTCACTTCCTTGCCTGCTGCTTAGCACTGGCCTCTAGAGGAAGCAGGGCCCCTCTGTCTGACCGTCTGTCTATCTGTCTTGTTCCCCACTGTCCCACTCTCTGGGCAATCGGAATAGCAGCCCCAGGCATACAGCTGGAGCTCAGTAAGTGCTGGTCCAGCGAATGAATCCTCTCGGTTCTGGAAAAAGGGTGCTGCAGCCCAGCGTGGAGCCTCCACACCAGCCTGCGGCCAGTGGCCACAAGTCAAGAGATCAGACACGCCTCCAGCCTCCACCTTGACCACAAGATCCAGGCTGGGAACCAAGTCCTCTGCCACCAAAGCTGCATGGACTGGGGTCCCCAGCCCCTTGGGGAGTGGAGCAGCAGTGGGGCTGGAAACAGGACCATTGGAAAGTCTGCAGGGGGACACGGACATCCCCAGACCCTGCTCTAACCTCTACAAGAAAACAAGAGGTTGGCAAGAAAGATTTTTAGACTTGGAGAAGGCCAAAGAAAGGCATCGTGCTAAAAACATAGTTAATAAAAGTCCACCACAGTGAGAGTGCCCAGTCTCTTCTCTCCTTGACTCTGGGCAACCTGGTGGTCAGGCTGCTACTGCCAGGAAAGACACTGGAAGGTTCCTCTCTGGTGCTGGGAGCCCAAGCTAAACCAGCTACAGATACTGGCAGCTGGGAGCTCCCCAATGAGGTTCTACCCACTCAGCTTTCATAGAAACCCACAGTTCAACAAATGGCACCTGTACATACGCCCACACACTCTCATCAGCTTTTTAGTACTCAATCACCAATACACGAGAACAGTCAAGAATCACCAAGCATTTGATGGCCAAAACTAGTCTGAAGGGACAAGTATGTAGCAGATAATATAAGAAAAAGACCACCACCACCACCACCAAAATACAGTTAGCATCAGTAGTGAAAAATGTTCCACATCTTAGAATTGTGGATTTCTAATTAAAAAATAGTAACAATCTCAATGGAAAAGAATTGAAGTATGATAGCAGAAAAAAATCAAAAGGAGAAACTAAATTAGAAGAAATATACCAGAAATTAGAAGGGAGGAGAGAATAAAGAATTAAGAAATTAATATGATGTTGGATATCTTAAGAGCAATACTGGAAGCTAGAAGACGGTGAAATACTGCTTTCCAAATCCTTGATGATTTTCAACCTTGGCTTTTATACCCAGCACAACTATCAGCCGAATGTCAGGGTAGACCAGAACATCTCCGGATAAGTAAAGTTTCTGAAAAACCCATTTCTTACATGTTCCTTCTTCAGAAGTCTACTAAAAAGATGTGAGCCCCCACCCCCACCCCAAAATGAAGAAGTAAAACAAGAAAGATGAAGATGGAGAATCCAGACAGCCGGGAACCCACCCAAGGGGAATGGCCTAGGTAGGAATGAGTAAAGGGTCTTTCTGGGGTGTGACCTGTGCAGGAGGTCCAGAGAAAAGCTAGAGAATGGACGGTCCCAGCAGTGATTTCTCTATGAAAACATCCACGGCATGGGTGATCTGACCTGTGACGATGTGGAGGTTGGCGCAGTCAGAGCTGGAGGCTGGGTTGAGGACAGTCACCTAGGTCTGGTGATAGGATGCCAAGCGAACAAGACACTGAGATGTACCCACCACGCCTTATACAGTGTATGCCTAGAGCATACCTGGTGGGCCCGCCTGTAAACACCGCAGCCGTCCTCGCCGTGTAAAACAAAACTGTACCGATTTAGCCAAGGATTGCCCGTCTTGGAGAGGGGACGGGGGTCTGGTGGTGCCGTGAGTTTAAGCATTGGGCTGCTAACCAAAGGGTCCATGGTCTGAACCCACCAGCTGTTCCAGAGGGGAAAGACGAAGCCATCCACTTCTCGAGAGACTTGCGGTCTGAGAACCCCTGCAGGGTGGCTGTCAGTCAAAAGGGACGCATGTGTAGCAGATGATATAAGAAAAAGACCACCACCACCAAAAGATAGGTAGCATCATCAGTGGGGAAAAACGTTACATGCCTTAGAAGAGTGGGTTTCTAATAAAAAAAAAAATCTCCATGGAAAAGAATTGAAACATGAAAGTATGATAGTAGAAAAAATCAAAAGAAGAAACTGAATTTGAAGAAACGTGGGTGGCAGTGGGTTGGATTTCCTGGCCTTAGGAGAGGAAAGGGAAGAAAAGATATGTGTTTGGGCTGCAGGATGAGCAGAAAGGGGCCCGCATCTGCCACGGAGTCGATTCCAGCTCACAGAGCCTCATCTGTCTTCCTGTGAGGGGCTGGTGGGTTTGAACCACTGGCTCTGTGGTTGTCAGACTGTGTCCCCCAATGCTTGACCCAGTGTGCCACCAGGGCTCCCTAGAGAGAAAGGCTGCGAGAGCTCCATCCTCTCCTTCCTCCATACTGCGAGTCTCGGCAAGTGATACGGCGGTGAAAACCAGACGCCACCTGGGGAGCCAGGATGGGGGGGCGGCGTCTGCCTCCTCCCCACCCTACCCTTTCAAAGTGGCCTTCCTGGAACGCTCCACTGCGGGAGAACCCGCCTTCCCAGGCATCCCTCTCCCTCTCTGGGCACTGGAGGCCTGACACGGCCTGCCCAATGCAACTGCTCATGGCGTGTCCTCTGTCCACATGCTGGTTGGGAGGGGACAGTCCCTGGACAAGGACATCATGCTTGGTCGGTGGGCAGAGGCAACCAGGAAGGTCCGCAACAAGAGGGCAGACACAGTGGCCCCCACCCTGGGCTCGAGCATAGGAGTGTGGCGAGGATGCAGGACGGGTGCTTCTGTGGGTCCCTGCGGTTGGGCCCACCTGGGGGGCACCGCACATGCAGCCACTGCAGCGGTGGGGGGCGGGGGAGTGGCAAGAGCCATGGAGACCGCGTGGTGGGCCAGCGCCAGGCTCCAGCAATCCAAGAGTTAGCGCCTGGGAAACACCGGGTGCAGGGGGCTGCACTCTGCTCTGTCCTGGCCAGTCACGGTGAGTCAGCTCTGATTCACCGGCAGTGGGCTTGTTTTGGGGGTGCGATTCCAGTCGGGTTTCTTTGTCCAGAAGAAGTTTGTTATGTCCCCCACCTCCAGCCTGATTACACACCCTTTATCCCCATCATTGTCCTATTAGCGAGACAACGGCCGTTCCTATTGCTATACCGTAGCGTGGTGTGTTTTCCAGAACATGCCCTTTGAGTCGTCGCAGTTCAGGGCGGGGGGGGGGGGGGCGGGCGCAGCGCAGCTTATTTCCATCCGTGCAGCACCAGATCACCCCCGGGTCTCAGCGAGGGCACAGAAGGACTCGTGGGATTCGGAGGCCACACTGGCCTTCAGACACGTGAGAAGGGAAGTGCTGGGGCCAGTCCCCGTGGGGACAGTGATCCCTCTCTCATAGTCTGGCACCCCTAGACGGCAAGGGGGCAGATCCCACTATGGTCAGGGGCCCTGGGTGGTAGCAGTGGACCAAACCTCAGCTGCCAGTGGAGGGGAAAGTGGCAGTGGGAGCCGGCGTGAGAGCGAGGTGGCAGCCGCCTCCATAGCGCCCATGTACAGTTCTCTGTCTCACGGGGGCGACTGGGGGGTGGATGGGACAACAGGCCAAGGAAGTCTCAGAGCCACTCACGAGTCCCGGCAGCACTGCAGGTGCGATGCAACATGGTCCCCGAGAGCCCGTCCCTGTGGGATGAGGAACTCCTGCTGGGGCCTGCACCAGGGGCCCCACTTCCATCTGAGACCTGGGGCTGTGCCCACAGAGCTGTGTGGGTGGTCAGTCAGGGCCTCCCTGGAGATGGGAGGGCAGGGAGGACGAGGAGAATTCGCCTCACCTCTTTCGACGTCCTCTCGGGAGGAGGGGGATCTCTGGGGAAGGAGCCCATGCCTGATGCAGCGGGGGAAGGACTGACATGAGACAGACGGATGGATGTAGATGGACAGACGGCATCGTGGCTGCCACACTGGGCTCAGGCTTCACGGGCGTCGCGAGGGCAGCCCTTCGCTCACTGTTTGCACGTCGCAGCCAACCGGGCAGCCCTGCATGACACCAGTGACTGGAGAAGGGGCAGTGTCTAGGGTCAGGCTGTCTAGGGGTGAGGGCGCGAACGTGGTTGTGCACGGGACGTGGTCTGGGCTTCAGACCACTGGTGAAACCATTCTGGGCAGGGGGGTTTCCCACGGGCTTTTGGAGACCCGCCCTGGGCGGGGGTTGGGTGGGGGTAGGTTCTTGTTTCCGGGAAGTGGAGGCACATTCATCTCACGGAGGCAGCGGGCCAGAGTGCCTCCCTTTCACCTGGGTGCCTCCTACGTGGCCTGGTGGTTGCCAACTGGGTTTATTGCCACAAGGTAGGCAGTTCAAAACCTGCAGCCCCTCTGGGGGCGACAAGGGGCGTCCCTGAAACTCGGGGGCAGAGCCACCTTGTCCTGTCGGGTCGCTGGGCCGCGGCATGGGGTTGGACAGCGTCCTTTGGAACCCAGGGACACGGGGTCCTCAGGGGGAGACAAGACACAACCTTCGTGGCCACAGAGTCAGTTCTCTGGACAAACTCGCAGCTGCCACCAGCTCCAACGCGGATCAGAGGAGACAACGTTCGAGCGTTTGCTTGCTCCGTGGCTCTAACTTGCATTTCGATGAATTCCACGCGCTGAGGAGCAGCGTCGTGGCAGAGGAACGGGGTCCAGAGTGTTCTGGAAAGCACTCCCAAACGCTCATAAGCCACTCGTGCAAAAGTGGCTGCCCCCCCCCCCCCCCCGGGCAAGTCTCAGTGAGCTGTCACCCAGGTGCTGTGGACGGCAGTGCGGGTATCCGCAGTCCAGTCCTTCCCTCGGGGAACGGGACGCAGAAGTGGAGCCATAAAATCCAGGATTTATGGCTTGTCAGATAAGCAGAACTGACGATGGGAAGGGGCCCTTTCCTGCGTGACTTCGTAAATGGATTCCACGTCAAAACAGGAAATACCACTTCAAATACATACAGGAGGGGGGGAGGAGGGGGGGGTAGGATGGAGACAAAAAGGGCCTTCTGTGTCTCCTAAAATGCCCAGCGTTCCGAACATGGCCGCACGTGGGGAGCAAAAAAAAGCACCCACATCACCACCCCCAGACGCCAGTGTGCCGGGCCCTGGCCGCCCAAACCCAGGGGGAAGAAGACACAACAAGGGAAGGGCAGCACAGCACAGGTGCCCCGGAGGGGCCCTGCCCGAGTGGGAGCGGCTTCTAGGTGGCTTTCGCTGTCCCTGAAGCCCCAGAAACGGGGGAGGGAGAGGGTCCCTGCCTTTTCCTCTCCAGGTAGGAACGCCACTCCCCTACCCATCCAGCGGCTTATGAGGGAAAACCACGGAGCCCAGGCCCCTGCCTCTGTCTGCGGGATTGTCCAGAGCCTCCTGCAGCCTGGGGCCTGCCCAGGGGATGTCACGGATGGTGGGGAGACAAAGCCGAAACACGGGTGCCTCCTCCAGCATGGCTGACAACGCATCCTGACCTCTGGGCTCGAGGGAAAGGGGGCCTGGCCATTGTTGGTGTTGTCGTGGGGGTGGGGGCACAGGGTAGAGATGGAGAAAGCAGAGGGCAGGGGCACCGGTGGGTAAAACGAGCCAGACCTTTCCCGGCAACGGGGAACGACGTGCCAAGCCGGCGGGGCCATTTATCACGTTGGGAAATCACAGGGAGCGATGTCTCCTGATTAGCGCTGAGCTCTAATGAGATGCCGTTGAGAGGCTCCGATTCTTCTCTTCTGGCGGACCATCCCCAGGGAGTCCACAGCAAAGGGCAGCCCGCGCCGCTGCCACCGGGCCCAGCAGCGGCAGGGCCTGGGCCCCCTCACTCTGGACTCTGGGAACGGGCCGGCCACCCCCCCACCCAGCAGGTTTGTCAGGATACAGGACGCTGAGCATCCCGGGCGCCCGCACCGTCCCTGCACCCACATCCATTAGCCAAATGATGAAGTACACATCAGCCCGTGGTATAATAAAGAACGTGTAATAGGGCGTTGTCACAGGATCAATGTTTCCTGGTTTAAAAATAAACATTAGCATTTATCTAGTGGCAAAAAACTATCATCCCACTGTACTGTTTCATTCAACCGACATCTTTTAATCAAAGCAATCTATAACGTGGCAACATTCCAAGGTATCATAATTGCAAACGTTTATGGCGAGGGAGATAATAGCTATATTTTTGTCACTGGTTCTTCTTCCTTTTTTTTTTTTACAGTTGATGCAAACATTTTCTAATGAAGCAATCCCATTAAGGAGGGGCTGGGGGGGGGTTCTGGTGTAATTATATTAATTGAGAGATCCCTCATCCACCTTCCCTCCCCCCAGTTCCTCTCTTAATGATGACACATGGCCGTCCACACGGGCTTTTGTTTTTTCACATTTTTTTAGTACACCCCGGGGGTTAAAAAAAAAATTAAAATGGCACACCTGTGTTGCTTGTTTTCATGCTGTTGTTGAGTGCGTGCACAGCACACCAGACTGGTCCCACAGTCTGTGCCCTTGGTGCCCCTCGGTGAAGCTGCTGCAGCGGCTCCCTCTCCTGAGCCCCAGATCTCGTCCTCCCTCCTTCCTTCCCGCCCTCCACACAAACCCCGGCCCCCTAAGGTTCCCATCTAGCCTTTCGAGTAGTCAACGGTAAATGAATCCCATAAAGATGGCTCTTAAGAGAGCACATTACATGTGGTGAAGAAAGCTGATGGTGCCCGGCTATCAAAAGATACAACGCGGGCTGAGCCCCGGTGGCGTAGTGGTTGTGCGCGGGACTGCGGCCCACTGGGACGGAGGTTCAATTCCAGCAGTGGGGCTGGGCCTCCTACTCCCACCACCGAGAGCAGTGATTGCCCCCCCCCAAAAAAAAAAAAAAGATATAACGCCTGGGGTCTTAAAGGCGAACAGCCAGTCATCTAGCTCAGGAGCAGCAAAGTCCACATGGAAGAAGCACACCGGCCTGTGTGATCAGGAAATATCGAAGGGATCAGGTATCAGGCATCAAAAAAAAAAATCATATTGTAAATGAGGGGGAGTGCAGAGTGCGGACCCAAAGCCCGTCCTCTTATGGGACATCCCCTTACAGAAGGGTCATGGGGGAGAGATGAATGAGTCAGGGTGCAGTGTGGTAATGATGAAACATACAACTTTCTTCTAGTTCTTCAATGCTTCGTCCCCACTACCATCATGATACCAATTCTACCTTACAAATTCGGTCAGACCAGAGGATGTACACTGGTACAAATAGGCATCGGAAACTTGGGGAATCCAGGACAGGTGACCCCTTCAGGACCAGTGCTGAGAGCAGTGATCCCAGGAGGGTGGAAGGAAGGTGAGGCAGAAAGGGGGAACTGATTACAAAGATCTACATGTAACTTCCTCCCTGGAGGATAGGTAACAGGGAGGTGGGTGAAGAGAGACATCAGATAGTGTTAAGATATGGTAACAATAGTAATTTATAAATTATCAGGGGCTCATGAGGGAGAGGTGAGCAGAGGGGAGGAGGGAGAAATGAGAAGCTGATACCAAGGGCTCAAATAGGGAGCAAATGTTTGAGAATGATGAGGGCAACAAATGTACAAATGTGCTTGACACACGATGGATGGATGTGTGGATTGCGATGCGTTGTATGAGCCCCCAATACAACAATTTTTTAAAAAGGGCATTCTGTACGTCAAAAACAAGCCCACCCACCAAAAAACCTCCCTGGCACAGAGTTGACTCTGACTCAGAGACCGTACAGGGCACAGAAGAACTGCCTCTGCGGGTTTTCCAGACTAAGTCTTCAGAGGGAGCAGAGAACCCCGTCTTTCTCCTGCAGACACCTGGTGGTTTCGAACTGCCCAGCAGGGCACCTAACTCGCTGGCTTGGCAGCTTCCCACCCCGACTTTCAACTTTCAGAAGACCTGCTTTAACGACGGCTGTGGCCTCCCTTTGAATGCCCTGGTTACAGGAAGCCTCCTCTTGAAGCCACAGGGTCATCCCTGGTCTCAGCTGCCTGTCAGGATCCCTCTGAAGTGCCTCCCCCAACTCATTCCTGGGGAGTGGTAAGTGGAGGCTTGCTGGCAGTGGGTACGTGATCCCACAGGCTGCGCAGCTGCGGCATGAGGTTGTCCTGTGATGCCTCTGGGCAGGCCCCCAGCCCCCACGTTTCAGCGTCACTGAGTCAGGGGCGGTGCACGCAGGAAGGGGAGTGGCCGCCACCACCGGCCAAGCCTCGACCCCACGCCCTCTGGTGACTTCTGAGCTCCAAGGGCACCGTGGTTGGCGACCTAGGCCTGCTGCGATGGCAGTGGGTGGCAATCCCAGGTTTGCCGAAAACCCAACTTGGGCTCCTGGGCCAGTCTGTCAAAGCTCTCAGAAGCCATCTCCTCTCTCGGACGCAAGCCAAGCAGCAACCTCGGTCCGGCATGCTGTGAGAGGCAGATAGGTAGGAAGGTAGGTTGCAGGGGTGGGATGTGTGTGTGTGTGTGTGTGTGTGCGTGTGTGTGTGCGTGTGTGTGTAGAAGGAGGAGATTCTCTGAAAGGTTCCTACATAAGCAACTCTGAGGATGACTATTAAAAGGAAGAGGCTCTCCCAAACCCAGCCAGGTCCTGGAATTTTGCCCCCACCCCCCGGAGGAACCCGTGGGCCGCTGTCACCGCGGGGTCATGGAGGAGAAGGCGAGGCGGCCTTATCAGATGGTGAAGCAGACCCTTTCCACCCAAGCACCCTTCCCACTGCTCTCTGAAAGTCCTCCCCTTCAGCAGTCCTGGTCCCGGACTGCGTGGAGATGGGCCTCCTCTGAGGGGCAACGGGACTCATTCTCTAGCCCCCTCGCCCAGCACACGCGCATGCCTGGTAGACAGGGGCAGGAGGCCTGTGGCCACGGGAGGCAGCGGGGCGGGGAGGGGTAGCCAGCCTGTGTGTAAGGTGACTTTGAAGCCAGAGTCCCCATCTCCCTCTGTTTTTCTGAACCAAGACCTTGCTGAGGACATGACCTGAAATTTGCCAAAGGGCCAGCGCGCTACGTGACAAACGGGCACAGCCTGTCCCCGAGGGGGTCAGTGAGCATGAGCACTGGCACGTGGGAACCACGTGGCTTACACGGCCCGGGGGCTCCGTGGGCACCTGAAAGGCCGTTTGGTTGGCACAGAGCTAGCACTGTGCGCCCCACAACCCGACAGCTCTCTCGGCAGCCATAGCGTGCCTGGGATTTGTTTGAAAGTGTTGGGGTTTCATGGATCACTGGAGCCTGCAGTCCCCCCTTCTCTGTTAGGGAGGTATAAGCCGCCTCTCTAGGCATAAACTGTCCACTGGTAAAAATCAATTTTGATTTTATCAGTATTTATTACTGCTGCTGCCAGCAGTTTAGAAGACCGGAGAGGAAAAACATGCAAACTAGGAGGGGGTGGGGGTGGGATAAAATAATAAAGCTGGATCCTCAGACCCAAAAATAATGGCGCCTGCTGTCTTTAAGAGGCGTTTTGCATTGTGCCAAGGGAGCTTAAATTATCCATTTAAAAATGCAATCAATAAAAATTTACGGAACTCTGTTATTGCTCACTCTTGTATGCATCTGTTAGCTCCGGGCCTGTTTCTGAGTGAGAACACCTCTCTCAGAAGGGCCTGGACACCGAGCCCGCTGGCAGTCCTCGCCTGTGCGCACCCGTGTGCGAGCATGCAGACACACACACACACACACAAACACACACACCACAGAAGCCAACTGCATGCCCCTCCACACATGAAACACTCATGTACCCTGGCACTCACACAAACTCACCCTCAGCTGCATGCCATCACTCTAGTGACAGCCTCGGCTCCCAATCATTCACACACACACACACACACACACTCTCTCTCTCTCTCTCCCTGACCCCTCCCTGCCTAATGAGGGTGGGGAGACTGAGGCCCCATGGGGTGCAACAGCTTTCCAGAGCCTTCAAGCGAACTCACAGGTCAGACCGGCTGGTCCCCCATTACGGTGAGGCCCGCATGCCCACCCTCCACGTGCTGCAAAGCTGTCTGCCTTGCCCTGCCAAGGTACCCCACCTGGGCTGGGGTTCTCCACCCAGCCCTGCATGTCAGTGGTGCCAGCTGAGTGTTGTCTCTCTGCACCCTGGGCTCCCCACAAACATCCACCTAACCCAAGAGCCACACAAACCAGCACATGCTACACCCCCCTCCACCCCCACCCCCACCCCCAATACACATGCCCCATGAGACGGAGAGCTTCAAGAGCCGGCTAACGGGGCCCGGTGGGATTTTTTTCAGACCTGAGGCTATCACTCACTGTCACGAAGGGTCCCCAGGCATGGCGGGCCCACAGCACGGGGAGAAGGAAGTGAGTCCTGTCCGTGTCAGCCTCATCTTTCTCCCACACAATGGATGGTGAGTCTGAACCTCGGGCCTGGAGCTTAGCAGCTCAGCACCTCATCCACTGCACCACCAGGGTCTGGAATTGGTGGCAACCTACTGCCTTCACTTCCCAAGACACTGGATGTGTCCTCATGTGCACAAGACCACCCAGGCTATTTCCTCAAGAGCACCATTCACCATCGTTCTGGTGGCCTGGCTCCTGGCTTCTCAGGCCAGCTGGTTCTTGGGTCTCAGCTTCTGCTGGACTCCGCCCCCGGCCCCCCCCCCCGCCCCACTCCCAGGCCGTGTGTGTGTGCAGGCCCTTGTTTTTGGATCACGCTCTGGGGCTGACGAAGCTGAGACGGCCCTCACAGCATGCGCACTGGCCTCTGCTCTCCAGTCATGGAACCACACTGCAGCAGGGCTGCTGCCCTGGGACAGGTCAGGGCCACTTCACCACCCTAGAGCCTGCCTCCTCCTGCCGACCTGACCTGGCCTACCCAGCCACAGGCGTTACCTGGGAAATGAAGTCTGTTGGGCCTGCGAGGGCTACTGGTCCCTGGAATTGGCACAAAAGCTCCTTTCAGGCAGTGGAGCCCACAGGCCAGTCTCCCCAGCCCTGGCTGAGAGCGGCGGGGCCAGTGCCAGCCCACCCCCAGGTCACTTGCGGCAGGGGCAGGTTGCCCCGGGAGGGCTCCAAAGCCTCCTCCCTTCTGACAGCTTTGAACCTGGTCCCTTCTGCAGAGGGACGGGCAGGGGGGCCCAGCCCAGGGCGATGGCGGCGGGGGCGAGCGCATCGTCTACAGCCGACTGTCTGAGTTGGGGTGCGTGCGTGTGCTGGGCACACGGTGTGGGAGGGAGTGTGTGTCTCGCGGAATCACTCACAGACGCATTTCTTCAGAGGGCCTGTCTTAAGCTAACTTTCCAAAGACAAACTAACAAGGTGAGCACCATGGCCACCCCTCCCTCCCAACATGTGACAAAACGACAAAAGAAGTGGTAATTCAGGGGCTTTATTTTAATATTTTTTCTTTTTAAGATGCTACAGAGTCAAACAGGATTGGATTGGTCTTTTACGGCGTAAAATTAACTCACACACACTCCACTGCGCCCTGGCGGTCATCTGAGGGCCCTTCCTCTCCACCCCCACCCTGCCTGTCCCCGTGAACCAGGACCCCCAGGCAGCCAGGTGGGGGTGGGGGGGTGTGCTGGGGGGGGAGGGGGGTACACACAGAGTGGTCTCTTCTGGACTCATCTCTCTCCACTCCCCACTGCCGGGACTGGAGAGCTGACCGTTGCTACCCAGACTGCCCCTGCCTATATGCCCAAACAATGGCCACCTACTGACCACAGGGACTGCGTGCATGCGCCTGCTGGCACCCGGAAGGGAGGCACCTCTGCCCTGGCAGCATGTTCCGGCCGCTCCCCCAGATGCCAGAGGCTGAGGGAACCCAGGGGCCAGCATTATGATCTCGTGACAATAGGGCAGCATGAGATGAAATACATTAAATAAGTTAAATATGCATTAAACACCTCTGGATAACAGCTGGAGTCCTCCAGGTGACCTCAGTCATTTCACTTGGTCCCCCGTAGGGGAGCGCAGCCCGAACCGGTTTCCAAAGTGCTCGGCCAATCGTCAATTCATGCCTCCCCCTGGACACCAGCAGGAGCCAGCCGGCAGCCACCAGCGGTGGCTCTTCTGTTCCACTGCTCAGCAGGTCTGGGGACCTGGGGCAGGGCTGAACTGGTGCAGGGGGGGAGGGGGGGCACACGGGAGTCAGCGGGGCTCGGCGGGCTACTCAATGGGTGGCCACGCCATGCGCCCCCACGCCTCTAGACGGGGAGGAAGTGCCACGTACCAGGGCTACACAGCAAGGCTTAAAACGGCAGTGACAAGACGCCACTGTGGTGGGAATCATGGTTCCGTCCCCTTGCCAGTCACTGAAGCTCCTTCTCCCCGTCCTGCACTCGCCATGGTAACTCTCTACAAGCTCGTTATAGTAGGCTGTGTGTGTGTGCGTGTGTGTGCGTGCGCGCGCACGGGGAGGGGGATTAAAGGCAAGACCTGTGAGATGTCGTCATACATGAGTTTCGTTTTACACATGGTTATGATAAATTTAACTCCCATGATAGGCAGACCCATCCGTCCACTGGACCCTCCTCTAGCATGCAGCCTCTACAAGGCGATCTTCCCGATGATGACGCCCACGATGAAGAACAGGACCACGAGGGCCAGCAGCCGGGGGCTGACGCCCTCCTCCCGCCCGGCCGGGGCCAGCGCCGACGCGGGGCTGTTGCTGGGGGCGCTCCTCCTCATCCGCAGCCCGTCTTCCTCCTGCGGGGGCAAGGGCACAGCTGGGCTCTGCGGGCGCTCCTGACTCGGAACCCTAACCCGCCCGCCCCCCCCGCCCCCCCCCGCGCTCCTGACCTGGAACCCCCACCCCCGCGGCCGGCAGGGCCAGGGGGCGCTGCTGTCTCACTCACTCGCCCTGCCGCTCTTTCTGGCAGCCCCAGCCAGCCTGCCTGCTTCTGCGCAACCCACCCGCCGAAAGCCAACCGCCCCGCCACGGGGTCGGCTCGGCTCATGGGGCCTGCAGCAGCGAGGAGCCTGTCCTGGACGACCTTCCAAGATGGTTCGTTCCCCTTCCTGGGGGGCAGCCAGCCTCACCGTGCTCTCTGAGAGTTAGCGCCCACCCACAGGGTTAGGCACCAAGATGAGGCTCTAAGGGAGGGCGCGGCCTGCCCCGCGGCTGCTGGAGCTCTCAGCATCGGCAACAGGCGCCCACACGGGGCTGGGCTGATCCGCCCCTCAGGCGTCTGCCTAGCTCCTGCGAGACGCTCCTCTGAAGCGGCGACTGCCCCGCACTGACGAGCGTCCGCAGGGCATGAGCTCTCTCTCTGTAGGTCATGGAGGACCAGGCACCCTAGCCACTGCCACTCTGCTCGGTGGAGAGCCTCCTTGTTGGCCAGGCAAAGGGAGAGGGGACCAGAGGGTCCCCTGCCCAGACTCTCAGGGTCCCATGTTCAGGCGGTGTGTGCGTGGGGCACGGCCAACTCTGCACAGTGACACACTGGGGATCACGTTGCAGACACAGGGCACAGCGATGCCTAGCGCTTCGCTCTACCAGGCTTCCATCGGAGCCAGCCCTGCTCCCGGGGAGCCCGCTCCGGCAGGCCCGCAGGCCCATGGAGCGCCAGCCCCCGACCCAGTGTGCTGCTATGGCAAAGCCGGCGGCGGCTCCCACGGGCCTCCGGCGTCCTGCAGCTCCTCCAGCGCCGGACGGCAGCAGGGCCGAGAGGGATTTGTGAAATGCACCTGGCCTCTGAGAGTGAGAGAGTGGAAACCTATTACATGCTTGGGCAGCGTGATCAAGATTAAAAGAACAGATCCACCTAAAAATTTAAGCGGTGACAAAGGCCCTGTGATCATCCTTCAGCGCCGTGCCCAAGACAGACAGCCCCGAACTTGTGGAGCGTGTCAGCCGCCAGGGACACTGCGCCTCGCAGATGTCAGAGCCAGCGTGAACATGACGCCCCTGGTCTGACGTCCTCTTCCCACCCCAACCTCCAGGGGCCCTGGAGGCAGCGCGGTGGGGGGTGCTGGAGCGGCTCACCAGGAGGCCAGCAGTTCAGAACCACCAGCCCCTCCGTGGGACCAGGGGGAGCCGTCCTGGCCCTCAGAAACACGGGGGCCACTCGGCCTGTCCTGGGGAGCCCTATGGGTCGGGGTGGACCTGAGGGCAGTGAGGTGGTTCTCCTCCTGTAGAACCCCAATCAAATGAGGCGAGCGCAGCCCCTGCCCTGGCTCCACAGCCTGCCACAGGGGAGGGACAGGGCTGCCGCAGCCCGGCAGCAACCCCCACCCCCACCCCTCACCCCCCGGGCACGCCAAGTTCCCACGGGCTGGAGCGCAGACTCCCAGCCGAGGGAAGGGCAAGAGAACAGAGACAGGAGGTCCGTCTGCAGTTTTATTTTCAATCTGAAGGTTTATTTTCAGTGCTTCCTGGTGGAGGGTGGGGCTTTGTCTAATCGAAGGAGAGAAGAGTCTACATTCCCTGAGAGACACGGCCCATAGGCTCGGCTCTTGGGTGGTGGTTTCTGGCACTCGGAGACCTCAGAAATCCTGCTACAAACGATGGAATTTCTCCCCAAGGAAAAAGTACAAGTAAGGGGCAGGGTGGGGATGGGGTGCTGGCCGGCGCCCCCCTCGGAGGAGACTGTTACCTTGAAGTGTCTGTTCTCCTCCTGCAGCCTCTGGACTTGCCCCTGCAGCCGCTTACACTCCTCCATCACCTTCTTCACTTCCGGGTCATCCAGGGACCAACCCAGCGCTTTACACACTGTCGGTGTCTCTGTCTTTGAAGCAGTTGTGGATATAATTTTATTTATTTCTACATCATGCTGTTCAGAAATAAATGAAAGCCCAGGCGTCACCAACTCGGTAATAAAGGACTTTTTTATGCAAAGTAAAGTCGTTCTCAGCAACAGCACGCGTGGCAGCGTTTCGCCCTCCCTGTGAAATGTCACACTCACTTTAAAAATGGATCACTTTATCTAGTATCTTAATAATCTAAAGCGACCAGGCCCCAGAAATTATGGATGAGGGCAGACGATGAAGCTGGGCGGAGAGGAACTCCCCCCATCACAGCGCGGCACGGGCGGCGGCTGGGCGAAGGCTCCACCGTCCGCCGGGGACTGGGTCTGCCCAGCCATGACCGGGTTCTGTCACCTCCTGATTCCTGATGGAGGTGAGAGGCAGGCAGTGGGGGCAGGGGGAGGGGGACATGCACCTTGGTGGTGGGGGTAGGGGGTCACACGATGATGGGAGGCTACGCTCCCATCAGCCAACGCCATTATATAAGACACCCTGAGTTTGGCCAGAAACGGGTCTCTCTCTCCACCTCCCAGACTGCCTGCTGGGGCCCGGGTGCAGTGGGGGTGAGTCAGGGCAGAGGCTCTGGTCAGGCGGCAAGCAGAAAGGGACAACCAGGGGGCTGCCACAGGCAGCAGCTTCCTGAGAGCCTGGCGCCCTGCTGTGTAGGCCAGGGGGCAGCACTGCCTCCTACTTTCCTGGGAGTGGCTGTGCTGAGCAAGGTGATCAGGGCAGGCTCGTGCCCCCTGTCAGCTGCCTACAAACCAGGCCCGACTGACTGACCCACACGAGCAGCAGAAGGCCCCCCATGGGCCACGGTGGGGAAGATAGAGTTGGATGTGACCCCAGGGAAGAGCCCTGGACAAGCTACACGTGTCACAACTTGACGGGGGGCGGGGAGAGGCTGGGGGTGCTATTCAACGTGCTGGGACACCCCCGGCAGGCAGGGGCTGAGGAGCGAGCGCACCCCCTCCCCTTATGCACAGGGTCTGGTTAAGGAGATGCTGGGGGCAGGGGTGGGGGGCTACTTGGGCAGCCCTGGCCCACTTAGCTCAAGTGCTACCTCCCCCCAATCCCCGCCACCACAGCAGCGTACCCCCCCCCCCCCCCCCCCCCCCAAGATGCAAGAGACCCTCTCAGGGCTGGAAGGTTCAATCAGCCATCTCGCTGCAGCCTTTCAGAGCTGATTTCCTAAAGGCCCCCGGTGTGTTGACTTTAGCTGATTTTTTTTCTTCATACATCAGAGGAAGAAAAATAATTTGTCAACTTAAATCTGGATTTTGCGGGAGATGGTATGCAAATAGGCATCAGTTTGCAACATTCAATTATTGTTAACTATAAACATACTTACTGGTTTATCATTTTCTGCTGGCAATTCAAACACACATCTAAGTTTTGAATCCATAAGGTCTTCCGGTTTTGCCTCCTTCCACTAAAACAATTTAAATTTAATAATCAGGACATTATAAAGCTGCTGGAAGAATAATTTTCTCCCTATAACTGACAATTTCAGAAAAATACTCTTAATGAGAAAGCCCTGATGTATATCAAATAAAGAACCCGTGTCGGCTGAGATTTTGCTATTTCTAACATGACAAGACTGTCTGAATACTTATCCACTCCACGGACCCCACCGTCTCGCTGACTGGCGCCTCAAAGTCAATTCCGGTTCTGAGCCACCCGTCTGTGGGGGTGGGGGCGGGGGGCAAACACAGAGTGGAACTTTCTAGAATGTCCGCACGGCCACACACGCTCCTTCCCAGCACCCTCTGCTAGAGGGGCGCTGGGCTGGCCCTGTGTCCCAGCAGGCCGTCTGGGACTGGCTCCTCGGCAGCGGTGGGAGCCCCAGGGGCCCCGGGAACTGCGAGCCGGCACCACAGCCAGGCCACACGGCAGGAGGAGGAGGAGGAGCCGGACCCGGCACCAAGCAGGAGGCAGGCAGAGCCCGGCAGCTGGGACAGGAGCCCGGTGGGACGGGGCTGTCAGACTGGCGTGTGCATCACGTGGACAAGCAGTCCGGCAGTACGCATCAGCACACACGTGCCTGCGACTGGACGTGGGGCCACATGGCTCTGACCCCGTGATCAGACGGTCAGCAGCAGCAAAGTGGACAATGGCCCTAGGTGCCTTCTGCTGAGAGAGACCCATGCCACCATCACCTAGGGCACGTCAGCCGGCCTGGGCGCAGCAGGCCCGGGGCGAGTCCAGAACCCAGGGCAGGGCGTTTTCGGACAGGGGCAGGTGCTCCTCTAAGAGGCGGTGCTCTTCGGATGCTGGGAGGGTCCCGCTGCACTGGGGCAGAGGGCCAGCAAGCCCAGCACCCCTTTCCAGCGTATGAGCAAAAGACAGGCACGGAGCAAACATGGCACAGTGGCAACAGAAAGGGCACCTAGACCAAGGTCCTGCCGGGGGCTGGTCAGCCCACTAGGGTTCCAACTTCCGGCAGCTTCGAGAGGGGCAAGGCCCCAGGTTGCTATTGGGGTGGGGGGCAGCGAGCTGCAGTGGAGGCGGCAGCGCTGTGCTTTCCCGGGTGTCTGGTGCCCCTCAGAGCTTCCTACGAGGGGGCGCTTGAGGCGCCACACAAGCATGCTGAGGGCTTTAAGGACATTGGCTCAGGAGAGGGGCCCGGCCTGTTCCCGCACACCGCAGACAGGAGCTGTACACCTGGCCGCGTGGGGACTGGCTCCGCCCCCATCTTACAGGTGGTGTGACACCTGGAGACTTGGGGAGGCTGCCCACGGCCCCCATACCACTCAGAGGCAGAGCGGGGCTGCGGGCCGAGCTAACAACCCATTTCACCGCCCCAGAAGCGAAAGCCACCCAGAGAGGCCGTATTTTGTGTTTCCTCAATGACACAAAATAACAGGAAGTGACGCAGCATCACCTTCCAGGAAATCCAGGGAAAGCCACGGACGCCCCAGTGACTTTTTTGATGAGCAGGGAGCAGGCCAGCCACGGAGGGCTGGAACGCCCCGACCGCCCCAAAGTCAGAGCGCGGCGGCCATGGCCAGCTGCTGCCTTCCCAGGGCCAACGAAAGGGAGGAGGGACGGAGGTGTGGTGGCTGTGGCATGAGGGCGGGCAGAGTGAGTGATGCTCTCCGGGCAGCGTGGGCTCATGTGCGAAACCTTCCGAGGCGACCCTGCTCTTCTCCTCCCAGCGAGGGGGAGGACTGGCGAGCCGGACCCAGGTCACTCACCTGCCAGCTGACATTCACTCACGCTGCTCCCCCTCCACCACCCCCACCCCCAAGGTTGGCTCGTTCGCCCAAGCACAGAAATGCTTTCCTCGGGGTGCGTCTCTAGTATACTCCTGCTTACCCCCACTCCACCCCATCCCCGAAGCCCAGGAACACTGCTGACTTCTTTTATACAATCAGGAGGTCTTATGAATACCGAGAGCAAAGACAGAGTCATCCATGCATTTTCAGGCAGAGGGGAAGTAAAGGAAGAGGAGACAGAGGGCATTCAGGACTGTGCTCTGGGGTGTCCCTCTGATGGGGGAGGGGGAGACAGGGGCGGCAGCAGACCCTGTGGTGAGAAGCACCTTGCTCTGTGGGGTGGCAGGAGGGTGGGCTGGGGAGAACCCTGCACCGTTCGAGAGCACGGGGGGTGGGGTGGGGGGGGGTGTCTTAGAAAGCCCAGGCGAGCAGTGTTCTAGACAGCGATGTGCAAGGTCAGGCTGATACGCGGGCTGGGAGTGAAGCCCAAAGCTCCGGGCACCCCTCGGAGGGCCATGGTACCTCTCCCACGCATGCATCCACCACGCCACCTGCGGCGTTCCTGCCTCGTGACTGAAAAAGTAAGAAGCATTCAGTACTTACGACTGCCTCCATATCAGAAGTGTCAGTCGGTGCAAACATAGACTGAACCATAAACTTGTGTTTACTTTTCTCATTGGGGTCATAATCGAAAGGCTGCAACATCACTGAGGAAGAAAATAGTTCATTAGGAGGGTCAGAGCACGCACTGGAGGCAGCCCGTCACGCAGCGTGGGCTCGGGGAGGCCATGAGCCCCGCCTCCCCGAGCCCTCGATGCGCCGGCACCCGTGCGGGCAGGGTGGGCCTGTGGGGCACACGGGGCACATCTGTGGGTCCCACTGGAGGACAGCTGAGGTCATGCTGGAAGGTGGCCCTGCCACACAACCGCAGCTGTCTGGACCAGGGCACCCGCCAGTGACAGCCTCTTCTCCCACAAGCCTGGAGCTGCTCCCTCTCAAGGCTCCTGGGGACCAGGAGTGGCACCTAAGAGAGGTGTCTTCCTACCCACTGGCTGATCCTGTTTGGTGGCCACACCCTGCACCAGGTGCCTCCTGGTCCAGGAGCCCTTGCCGAAGCCCAAACCACAGGCACCCCCGGGGCGGGGCTGAGGGTGTCTGCTACTCTGACACTGATCTCACATGAACCTCAAGTCCAGAGAGGGGAACCGAGGTGCCGCGGGTGGTGGCGGGAAGAACCAGGCCTCAGACCAGGCGCGCACATGCCACCTCAGGGCCCTGTCCTGCCCTCCTATTAGCAGCACAGCTTCGGCTCAGCCCCTCCGTGCCCACAGCCTGCAGGCCTCTGCACCGACACCAGAGGGCTCCCAGCTCAGCAGAGCAGGCAGCTTCTGGTCAAGGGCATGAAATGGAAAGGCACACTGGGTCCCCCCACCCCCACCCCTTGCCCTGTTGCTGCCACACCTTGCAGGGCAGAAACCTCCCATTCACCCCAATGGCAGAGCAAGTGCCAATCAGGCTTGTGTGCGGCACCAGGACGCTGGTGGGCGCACTCAGACCCACCACCAGGCCACCACGAAGGAAGAGGATACGCTGCAGCCCTTCCACCTTCCCTGCCGCTAGCAGGACACCACCCCTCCTCGGGCCTGTTGCGAAGGAGCCTGGTGGCACTGTGGCCAAGCCCTCGTGGCCAACGGAAAGGTGGGCAGTCAAACCCAGCAGCCGCTCTGTGGGAGATAGACGCGGCAGGCGGTCCGTAACTGGCATGGACACAGGGACTCCACCCTGACAGTCCACTAGGGGTCATGTCTAGGGCTTCTTGGTCAGCACTACTCTGCCTGGAAGGCATCCTGGTGGTGCAGTGCCTAAGAGCTTTGACACTATAACCTGAACGTGGGCAGTTCAAATCCATCAAGCCTCTCATGGGAGAAAGACTTCCTGTCTGCTTCCCTAGGGGACCTGCCGTGACATGGGTGGGTGTCAGTGGCAGACTGGCCCTGGTTTACTGGGTGCATGAGAGACTCCAGGAGGTGCGTGCTCACTGGCTGTACACACACACACACACACACACACACACACACACACACACACCCGCAAGAAGGTACACAACACCGGCCCTTGGGGAGGCAGTGTGCAGCTAGACCTCTAGGCCCACCAGGGCTCCCAGCCAGCAGTCTGCACTGATGACAAGGTACCAGGTGCCAAGCACAGCTCCGTCAGCAGTGACCCCGCAGTGGTGTGTGCTCCTCATGGCCGACACCAGCACGGAGCAGGTAAGATGTGAGCCCACAGAGCGCAGCTCACCACGCCACCCCCACCCTCACACCCTCAGCGCACACGAGCCAACTTCACTGAAGAACAGCCTCAATGATGCAATAAAACAGCTATTTTGAGTAAATCTCCACTTTGAAAATAGATTCCAAGTACTGTGGCGAAATGGGTGCACCCTTGAAGCATCTAGCCCTGTTTCTGAGGCGGTGCCTGTACGGCTGTCTGGGCTGGGCTAAGCAGACGCTTTTCCGTGGGACATCACATCCACGGGGAAGAGCACCACGCAGGGAGCTGAGAGCCCGGCTGGAGGTGATGACGCTCAGGCAGACCGGGGCGGGTCCCCACACATGACAGCCAGCGGGCAGGAGGCACTGTGTCAGGGGGGCTCCTGCTGCGACGGAACCAATCACCGTTCGGCGGCACGAGCCTGTTCAAAGAGCTCAAAGCCCAACTCGTGCTATCCTACCTTCTAAGAAACCACTGCTTGATGGGTTTTAGTGTAATCCCAAAGAATATCATTCATCATTATAGGAAAAGGTTATCGATCAACACCCCTCCCTTTCCTGACCACAGTATCTGCGTGAGAACAGTTTTTCACCCGCTGCTTCTAGCCCACCACACCGCACTGCACCCCAGCGCGGATGCAGAGACGCACAGGCCTGCTTTCTCTGACACCATGCATCAGAGATCTGCAACAAGCATCCCACACTGGCACCTCCCTACAAGTCTTCTTTTTGAAAACAGGCTTCTACCTAAAATGTTACTTATGCTAATGTGCAACTGATTATGTTAAAATTCAAAAAGTGCTCACGTAACGTCCAGCAAGATGACCATCGCAGCCGGTCCTTTGGGTCGGCCGTGTTAAGAGTGAAAGGGCCCTAAGTCCTTCGACACAACTGCTGCCCAGGCTGAGTCCGGGCCCTCAGGAGGCGGCCTGTGGCGAGGCCTCATCAGGAGGCTGCATTTGGCGGGAAGGCCTGCGTGGAAACAGACAGTCCCAGACAAGGACACGCACACAAGCACACGCCTCATCTCAAAGCAATTTTGGCACTTTCTTGTCAGGCCTCCACAGAAGGGACTCCACAGATGTCACCAGGGGACCCCAGCCTAGACCACCACCACCCTCCCAAAGCTGTGGGCGAACCCTGAGAAAGTGTCCTTTACCTTGAGCAAGGGAGGGGCTGGTTAAGCAGGCAGGCCGTGCACAAGGGAGGGGCCCGAGGTGCCAACCACATCAGGGAGAAACAGGGTGGCTGGGACGACAGAGCCTTCTGCCACGTGGAACAAGCACACAGGGCCACGTGCCATGTACAAACGCTCAACCCCAATGAAGGGGTGCCTGCCGCCCGGCACCCCCTCTGTTCCAGGCACAGACAGCAGCAGGGCTGCCCACCCCCCAGCCCAATCCTGTCCGCTGTGGTGAGACCGGCTCCTGCCCACATCCTTTCTGCCCACCTCCCGCCCCAGGGTGCACTTCTCAGCTACTCTCTGTAGGCCCTGAACTGGGCTGCTCACCGCAAAGGGGGCAGTTCGAACCCCGCCCGAGGAGGGGTGGTGAAGGTGCCTCCTTGGAGACAGATGAGCCTGCCTGCTCCCAAACCGATCAGTCTCGGAAACCCCACGGGGGGCGAGTCAGCAGCTGACCCTCACGTTCAATTCACTCTGCTGCAAGGACCCGATGAGACCCACCGTACCAATGCTGTCCATCGTCTGTTCTTTCAGCTCCATACATGCAAATTGTGACAGAAATTACGTACTTTCTCCCATGACAGGCTATAAAAGGGCTTCCCATTAACTTAATCTATTTCCCTTGAATACCATAGACACCAATGATAAAGCCCTCTTACAGGACCCATCTATCCTACTCCTTCAATGGGTCTGCTGAGACTCCATTAAAAAGCAGCCTGCTACCAGGAGACGACCTGGAGCCAGGCCCCCGGCCCCATGGCGTCGTGGCTACGCTGTGAGGCAATGTCTGCTGGAAGGAGAAGTGGCCTGCTCCACGCACGCACGCACAGGGTCTTGAGGCCAGGGATCAGATGCCTACAGATTGTGTGCTCCTCCCACCCGCCTCAAGATGCTCTGACTATATACAAAGCCTTTCTCCAAGCACGGGGCCAGTCCCAAGTCATCTCCATGTGTCGTCAAGGGAGTCCCTCACACGGACCACGGGCTGACCGGCACCAGAACCCACCCTTCACCCTGCACCGCCTGAGTCCCCACGGGCACGTCTCCTTGATTGAGCCCTGCCATCTCTGCTGCCCCCCTCCCCCGGGTTGCTCTCACCCACACCAAGCCCCTCAAGACACCCCCCAACACCCATACACATCACATCTCGTGTCCCAGACACCCCACTCACTGTGATCTCCCTCAGATCAAGGGGTTCAGCTCGTGCAAGTCCCGTGGCAGGGTCTTGTTCCCAAGGACACTTGTAGTGTGCATCTTTTCACAGGCTGGCAGATTTGTGCACAGCCTTGCCATTCACAGCCTTCTTGAAAGCCAACCAACTGCCTGGTCGATTCTGCCCACAGTGATCTCCCGGGACGGAGAACTGCCCAGCTGAGGGAGCCCACGGCTGTCACCTGTCTGCCGGCCGGCTGCTTCATCTTCCTCCATGACACAGTGGGTTCAAACCACCAACCTTACAGCCCAACACCGCCCCTCTGGACATCCCTGTGGCCCAGAGCCAGGGCATCTTCCTTCCACCTCCTGGGCACTGGGTCCTCTTGGGTCTCCCCACCCCCCAACTCACCACACAGCATGTCCACTCACTAGCTCAGAGCGCAGGGTCTCAACCTAATTGCATCTACAGGGGAAGGGCTCATCTCCCACTTTTAGAAACTAAGAGTAAACTTAGTGGAGAGTCAGAAAGCGTCGCGGCGTGGGTGCTTGCCCACCCCACACAGAACTGCCAAGCCTGGCTCTCCTGCCCTCAGCGCACCCTGCAGCGCTCTCACACTCAGACACTGGAGCTTGGACACCTCTGGGGTTCAAAAAACAAAACCAGTCCCATCACACAGTGGATCCTGCTGGGGAGGCCAGCTCAGAGGGGGGGATGGTCCCTGTGGGCTCCAAGTGGGCTGCAGATGTACTCTTGAAGGAGCAAGGCCGGCCACAGGGACTTTCTGGAGGAAGCTTTACAAAACCTGAAAACCACACTGGGGGAGGAAGGCAGCCAGCAAAGTTGTCCTGAGGATTTGTCCCATCACCACAAAGCGCTTCTCGGAGGGAAGCAAACTCCCCCTGTCCCATGGGAATTCATGGGGATCCTTCATCTCTCTCCCCCCACCCCCCTACAGCCCTGAGCTTGTCCTGGCAGCCTCTTCCTGTTCCCCAAACCGAGAAAGCGGTCACAGAGAACACGACGAGAGCCCCTTGATGTGGGGTGCCCCAGCGCACAGAGCTCTCAGGGGAAGTGGCATAGACCTAGGTGGGGTTTCGGTTGGTAGTCAATGATTTCACATTCTGATCTGTTTAATAGGAGATTTGATGACGCTGCAGCGATTTTTTTTATTACCCGTGCCTAAGTGTCAACTGGCATGCCTGCTGAAGACAGCCAGGCGCGCGGTGAACGGAGAAGCCTGGATTTGGGGTCAAGGTGCTGCTGGAGAGGAAGGTGGCATTTCCTCTAGCACTCTCCAAATGCTGCAACGCTACTACTTCCCTGGCCGGCTGGGGCCACGACACAGGTCTGGAGGTGCACCAGGAAGCCCTGACTAATCGCTGGTTTGTTTACAGGAGACATCCCGCGGTCAGCCTGGCCGTGTGCAGAGATGGGGGCGGCCCTGTGAGAGGGCTCATCTGCTGTCTTGTCTTGGCAAACACTTGATAACGACATGGTGTCATTTGTCCTGAAGACTCCCTCCCAGGATGCAATCGGGAGTGCCCGTCACGGAGAGGCACATAAGTCATGTCTCTCCATACGATCAGCTCAGATACGGCCCGCTGTCAGTTCCCGGCACTCTCACAGTCCTCGTGTGGTGTCACCCAAGACAGCCACCTCCCAGGCCGATCCCCTTCGCCAGGATAACAAACAGGAGGGGGTCGGACAGGAAGGAGGTGAGGAATCAAAACGGGGAACAGTAGGGAGGGGCACCTCCATCCCTCAGGCTGCTCACGACCCACCCTCCCTGGCGCTGTCAAGAGCGGTAGCACCTCCACTATGTGTGTCATGCCACAGACGACCCCACCCCCGCCTGTCTGAGCCTGCTGCTGCAGCGCTTGTCAGTCCCCCTCCCTGAGGGTTCCCGCCTCTGCTCCACCTGCGTCTCCCAGACGCCTGCTGAGTGAGGTGCCCACACGTGCTTGCAAAGTCCTCTTGATGATGAGATTCGCAAACGAAGGATACATTATGCCATCATTTAAAAAGCAAAGCACTGTGCTTGTCTTAAGACACCTATGTGGGCTGCTTGTGTTTATTTTATCTTCTTGAAAAGACAATTAAGCTGCACTTTGGTTGGCAACAGTCTTTTTTCTTTTTGTTTGTCAACGAGAATCTTATCTGGTGAACAAGATTAAAGACATCTTTTAAGCAAGCTCTTATCTGAGAGTAATAAACCTGGTGCACGAAAACCATTTATAAAGGCCTCTCGCTTACCAGAGGCTTCCAGAGAAGGACGGTGCAGCTGGGAGACAGGTGTGGGGAGTCAGCTCCCACTCATCGCTGATGAGCCGGCCCCAGCTCCACAGAAGCCCCACCCCCTCCTCAAAGCTTGGGCCTGACCCACGGCAGCCCCTGGCCTGAGCCAGCAGTGTTGCCCAGGATGACAGCTACCCATTGCAATTCTCCCTGATTAGTCTAACTGGCCAGGGTTCCAGCCAAGGGGAGTTGCTGACACGTGCCCACGATCCATGAGGTTTCATTGGACGAAGCTCCCGTTCTCATGTGACGGAGTGCTGAGAATCGGTGCCCGGTTCTCCCTTTCCCTTGTTCTCTTCAGGTCCAGTTCAAACCCAGGCTCGGGCCCAAGGAGACTGTGGCCTCGGTTTAACCCAATCCCGGGGCTGCCTGACTCATGTTGAGCCTGTACCCAAGTACTGGGTAGGGTCTTTAAGGATTCTTGCTGGTTTACACACACACACACACACAATGCTCAAGTACTCAGGCACATTTTGCATTTCTAATTTGCTTGGTATACATGCTACCAATGTGCATAACTGAACTGCAAATGGAAGCGTACTTGCTACTGTAGTGAAACTGGAGTTCAGCAAAGGTTATAAAAATATTAAACTTAATATCATATTACAGGAAGCGCAAGTATTTTTGATGGGCCCATAATTTTACCACTTCACCTGCTGTATCTGCTGGCAAACACGGTTTCGAATATTAATGGGAAACTCCCTCATTATTAAACTGCGGTATTAAAAAAAATCCACACCCACTCACCGCTTCCCATAAAGCCATTCTCAGAAAGTCTCTACTTCCAAGATACTTCCCCAACATACAGCTGAGAAGATGATTTTGCGGCGTCAGAACACATAGAGACGCGCGCCCTGTCCTCCCTGCTGCAAACAGTGCTGTAGTTCACATGGCCCGTCCTTCTCCCCGCGTCGGCGATCTTGGGGGACAAAGTGCAACCCTGTCCCCCACCCTCCATGAACGTCACTCTCAGCTTTCTCGGACAGATGTGCCCATTAAGGCCCAAGAGGCCCAAACCATGCCACTCTGACTGGATGGAACCCACCTGCACCCAGCAGCCCCTCACCTAATGGCACCCGGGAAGGTGCCATCTTTTCAAGAGTCAGGGATTCACACCACAGCCCAAGTGACAGACTGAAGCAGCCCTTTGGGAATGACCAGGCATGTTCATCTTTGGGCATAAAGCGGCAGAGTGACACTTGAGTCCCATCTTAACTTCACCAGCTACATGATAAAAATGTTTTTTAAAGAGTAAGGGCCTGGGCCTCATATCGGCTGACGTGCGAGGGGAGAAGGCCCCGCGTGGGCATGAGAGAAAGGCGCTGGGGCACACCCACCACGGGGCAAAGCCAGCAGACTCCCGGGGCCAGGCCCGGGCTCAGTGCCCACTCGTTCCTCCCGAGAAGGACGTGCGAGACCCACGGGCAACGCCCGCAGGCTTCTGACTAGAGGGCAGGGCTACCACGCCTCTGAGTGTGGCAGGCAGGACTAGACCAGCAGTCCTGTAGGCTGAGTCAGCACTCATCTTTTTACAAAGTTTAGTTGAAAGTCTACTACAGGCCTTTTGATTGAATAAACACATTTTGCAAAACAAAACAGAAAGACACAGACACGGGGAGAAGAAAAACCTAGTTCTTGGGGATCCTGGTGGCGCAGTGGGTTAAGCACTAGGCTGCTAACCACTCGGTCGGTGGCTTTCTGCCCCCATGGAGTTACAGCTCAGGAATTCACACGGGTAGCTCTCTTCAGTCCTGTCAGCATTAACTCGATGGCAGTGAGTTGGTTTGATTTACTTAACATTAGGAAAGATTTAGAGAGCCACAGAATATAAGGAATAATTTTATGTCTATCAAGGTACTTCAAACACTGGACAGTATCTGAACAGTCGCCTGCAACACTAACCAGCTGGCTTCTGGGGCAGCCGTGAAACAAGCCAGACCCCAGGCCCCCGAAGCGTGGCATTCTCCTGTCCACTTCAGCAAGGGGACACACGAAGCCAGGAAGGAGGGACCTGAGCAGGGGGGCTGAGGAGCCCTGGCTAGAACGCAGGGAGCTGTAGACACACGGACGGATGTGGGACGAGGACAGGACTTTCCCACAATTATTGCACTCCAAAATATGAAGCAAACATTTGCCAGCATTTAGCTGGAAGTCAGCAGTTAGATATTCTCCCTGAAGCTCCAACAGAGCTGACTCCCCTGCTGTTCGGTGATGACTGGTTTCCATTGAAGCCTGTGGGCGGGTTCACATGCTGATGTTAATGATCTCTAGTGGAACCTGTTTAGCACATCCAGGAGTCTGGGGTCTGCTCTCCTCACATGGGACCCCAATAGCTCCCTTTCTTATGAAGTGTACATATAGCCCAACCCCTTCCTGTGACGTATGTCCTTACCTGTAATTAGGGGCCTGGCATGGCTCCAATGGGTATTTAAGAATTGGACATAAGGAAGAGGCACTCTCAGCTTCTCTCCCTCAAGTAATCCCTTCCCCCATTCGCTCTCTCTCCACGTGGACCACTCAACTGGCAGAGATGAGCATGCTACCATCCCATGAAATATGTCTGACTCTTATTATTTCTCTCTCATGCTCTCTATAAATAATAATTATCGCTGTACAACTGCGCCTATTGAACCTGTGATTGAACCTGTGATCAGTGGCTGGCTTCTTCTGATAGATGGACACATCACTTGTCCTCAAACACACGGCTCTTTCTGAGAGATGAACTCTGCGTCAACCCTCTCCTATAACTGAGACCGCCTCCTACGAGTGTCCATGCAGCTTGGTGACACTGGAACAGGAGTAAAGTGCACTGACTTCCAAGCCCACCCATCCCCGCGGTGCGTCCATCCATCTACAGAAGGCAGGCCACAACCCTGAAATCGTGGGCTCCTCCCTGCAGTCACCCCGTGCCACACCTCCGGTCTGAATGCTTCTCTCTGGAAGATGCGAGAGCGGGCATGTCTAGGCCCAAGAGCCCGAGGCCGCCCCCTGGCCCTCTCAAACTGCATGTTGTTTGGGGGAGTGCACTAGGAATGTTCAGGTGTGCACAGCCTTGTTCGAACCTGATCAAGTGAGGCAGGCATGAAGGAAGAAGGATAGAAGAGGGGCACAGAGGGTTTCCACTGCGCTTGACTTGACAGACCTCACACGGAAGCACGCGGGTCACACGGAAGCCCCCATCTGTGCTGTGGCTCAAGGGGCTTCGGGCCCAAGTGGGCATGCCTCATCTTGCTGACCCCACCCTGGCAACCCACTGCCTTCCTGAAAGGGAAAGCCCTGCCAGACCCCCGGAGAGCGAGAGTGGGTGTGGGCACCATCCATAATGAGAGTCTGGCAGAAGGGACCAGATCAAATCACGAAACACCTTCTAGTTCTCCAAAGAGGTGAGTCCATTTCTTTTCAGATGTCAAATGAATAGTCAAATGTGTCACAATCAAAATCTATCATGGAAAAAAAACAGACAGATGGACAGGCACTTGGTCCCAATCAGAGGCTGCTTCTAATGACGCACAACATCCCATGGTCCCAAGAGACCTGGCCCAAGCAGATAAAGACCCCAGTCCCCGGAGCGCTGTCCGACTCACAGATGCCCCCCTGCTCCAGAAGTCCTAATGAGTTCAGGGGTTCCATCGCACACTTGCCCCCAGCCCAGCACTCCCACCCCTAAATTCTGAGATCCAAGTCTCAATCCGGGCCCTCAAGCAGCATTGTTCCAAAAGTTGAACTTGGGGAAATATATGCACTCTCAGACAAAGGAGAGGACAATCATGGGGAAAACCACCCATCAGACACTCACAAAACTTAGACGCTGGAATCTAGCCCAGTTTCCCCAGCCCCAGTCTCCCCCAGCTTCTCCCAATCAGCACAGTGCAGTCACCAGGCATTAGAAGTGACAAGAGCTTAATGTCAGGAATCATTTGGCTGAAATAAGAAAATAACTCCATTTAGCTTTCTCCCACAAAGTAAAATTAAGTTTGTTTAGCCCTTTTTTTATTTATTGCCAAAGGGCAGATTTGATTTCAAGGGAGTGAGGACCAAACTCATTCTGAAGCCACGTCTGAAGCAGCCGCTTTCTCTGTGCTCCAGCTTGGAGGCCCGGGGCCCATGCACCCAGTCAGGGCCACGCAGCAGGGTGGGGACAAGGGGGCAGAGGACTGGGCCAGCCCGTGTCTACCTCTCCACATGGCTGCCCTGCAAATGCAAGCGGTAGGACCCCGTTCCAAGCCCGCCCGCGGCCTCTGGCTCAGGACTCACCGGACACGTTAATGGACGCCCCCGCATCGATGACCCCGCTGTTGGGCCTCACGCAGTACCTGCGCGGCGCCGTGGTCTTCACCTTGAAGCACACGTTCCGGTCTGTCGGGTTGCCCAGCTTAAGGTTGGTGGTGACGACGTCGGTGAAGGGACCTGCGGGAGGAGACAGAGATGAGTGGAGAGCGCAGGGAGCTGTGAGGGGCTGGGGCTGAGGCAGGGGCACCAGCAGAGGGCAGTCCCCGTGCCGCACCTGCAGGGAGCCTGCTCGAGAGCCTTCCAGGACTCAGAGTCCCTCTGCCACCGCCGCCACAGCCAGGCTGAGAACACCGAAAGCGTTACTTCCTCCTCCTATCACTGCTCAGGGTGGTAGGAAGGATGTGAACCCGTGCAGCCTGGGTTTAATTCTGCTGAACACTGACTTGTATGATCACGAAAGGACATTCCAAAGGGTGAAAAGGTTTAAACTCGGGTGCCAGGAGCAGCACCTATGAAAAACAAGGTTGGTGGTGAAGTCTCTAAGCCCACCCCTCCCATGTCCTCAAAAGCCAAGTCAACTCGGACAAAGACAGGCAGTTCTGAGTCCCACATGCCAAGCCCCAGGGAGACAGAGGAAAGCTCAGGGCCCTTAAGGTATTAAAATATTATCATTTATTTCACTTTGTCCTTAATTAGGTTTTTGTTAATAAAGGAGTCACACGTTTCTTAATACAAATTAAACAACAAGAGTAATATAAAGAAAAGGTTAGCAATCTTGCCCTGGTTCTCTGAGATCACTACTATGACAAATACAGAAGTAATGGTTTTAGGGCTGTCAACCTGACTGGCCAGGATTCTCAGTGGTTTGGCCAGTGTGTAAATGATGCAATCACACACATCCTCTGGAGGGATCAACCAATCATCTGTACGGTGTGGCCTGCATCCAAAATACAAGGTTCCTTCTAAAAGTCCAAGGGAAAATGCCATTGTCCTCTAATTCCATTTTTTCACAAACTTTTTGAAGCACTCTCTGTAGATGTACTTTGCTGATTTTGCTTCTCTAGTGAACCCAGACTGAGACCAGGGATGTTGTAATTGCTACCAAGAAGTGGCATAGCTGTGAAAAGTTGGATGGGCAAGAGCGGTACACTGACAAGCATACTGACGAGGACAACAGAAATATCCACATAGGAGTTGCTGGGGATGCTTATGTACAGCCCAAACTCTCCTGGGATTTGGTTTCTTGGTTTAGAATCTCAGAGTTATGGTTCTGGGGGACAGCCCAATGACCTGTCCTACTCACAGGTTTAGTGTTTCTGTGTAATACCTGGAAGCTTAAAAGCTTGCAAATGGCCAACCAAGGCACAACAACTGGTCTTTTACCACCAGGAACCAAGCCAGAAGGAGAGTCAGGAACAGGAGAAAGAGATGACTGTGTGGCTGAGTGCTTCCATGAACAGCCGCCTCCTTTGTCACCAGACCAGAAGAACTATGCGGTGCCCAGCTACCATTCCTGAACATTTCCATCAAAGATTCCATGGAAAATCCTGATCAAAAGGGGAAAACACAACCTATAATTTCAAACTCTTGTGGTTTCTAGACTGTTGGATAATCAAACCCCTGAAACGATTGCCTTCAGATAATTCTTAAACCTTACAACAAATACATCCTCTGAAGTCTTCTTAAAATGAAACAACATTGTGATCAGTTCCCCTTTCCCCCCCCCCCCCCCCTTCGCCTTCCCCTCCTCATATGGCTACTCTCATTACTGGTCCTGAGGAGTTTATCTGTCCTGGATTCTCTGTTTTTAGCGCTTATCTGTACCCATGTACATGCTCTGATGTGGCTGGATTTGTAAGGTAGAATTGGGATCATGATAGTGGGGGTGGAGGGTGAAGCATTAAAGAATGAGAGAAAAGTTGTATGTTTCATCAGTGCTATACTGCCGCCTGACTGGCTCATTTCTTCCTTGTGACCCTTCTATAAGGGGAGGTCCAATTGTCTACAAATGGACTTCGGGTCTCCACTCTCCCTCATTCACAATGATGTGATTATTTGTTCTGGGTCTTTGATACCTGATCCCTTCAACACCTCATAATCATACAGGCTGGTGTGCTTCTTCCATGGGTCTTTGTTGCTTCTCAGCTAGATGCCTGCTTGTTTATCTTCAAGCCTTTAAGACCCAGACACTATTAACTTTTGATAGCTGGACATCATCAGCTCTCTCCACCACATTTACTGTGCACCCACTTTGTCTTCAGCGATCATCTCGGGAAGGTAAGTATCAGGGAATGCCAGGTTATTAGAACAAAGTGTTCCTGCATTGAGGGAGGACTTGAGTAGTGGCCCAATGTCCAGCTGCCCTTGATACTTAACATATAAATATATGCTCACTCCTACGGGATGGACAACAGAAAAGTGGATGAAGGGAGACATCAGTCAGTGTAAGACATGAAAAAAATAATAACAATTTATAAATTACCAATGGTTTGAGGGACTGTGGGGGAGGAAGGGGGAAAAAATGAGCTGATACCACTCAAGTAGAAAGAAAATTGAAAATGATGATGGCAACAAATGTGCTTAACACAATGGATGCATGTGGATTGTGATAAGAGTTGTAGGAGCCCCTAATAAAATGATTAAAAAAAACAACAGTTTAGCTGAATTAGTACAAAATGCCTGCCTTGAGCATTGTGCTCTTTCAAAGGACCATCTATCTATCTACTGGGATCAGAGTGAATGCAAATTAGGTAAGAGCCTTGGGGGGATTACGGTCACCAGGGAGGACCAGTCACAAGAGGCTGAGAACGGTAATGTCAGTAACGTCTTGAAGTCCGTAATGTCACTGAAGGCTACATGTGGAAGCTGCTAAATCAGTCTGTTTTTACCATGTAGATGCTCAGCAACAGCAAAAGAAATGTTTACAAAATGGGAAGGTCCTCCACACACACACACACGAAAGTGGAAGCTCAGTGGGGTCTGCCAATTCCAGACTCGGAAATTGGGTTGACTTCAGCTGCACCCCCGCAGACCCTCATCACTGGTTCAGTGAAGAGCCCAGTGGGAGGGAAGTGAGAAAGGGTAGATTCAAAACCCACCAAGGCCTTTTGAAGTCCTTTCCCAGCACCCACAGGTACGTCAGTTCTGGGCAAGTCCTAGTCTTCTGTCTCCTTGTGTCTGAGAAAGAACGGATGAGTGAAAGAGGGTTGTGCTTACAAAGGAGCGCAGGGTTGTGGGACCAAGTCTACGCTTCAGGACAGACTAACTGTATCTGTCTACCCCCCCCCCGGCAACCCATCACCAGAAGACATGATTGCCAACACTGTCTCCACGCAAATTAAAACCTCAGGCTGTGCCTCTCCTCTGGAAGTGCTCAGGGCATGAAAAATCAATGGGATACGGCTTAACTTAAAAATAAATTAAGAAATCAATAATAATGGAAAGGAAGAAAGGAAAATCAAACATGCCGCAGCCTGCTCTGTGACAAGTCTTGTTGCAAAACCACAAGTGTGTTCTGGCGTGACTGATGTCACTGGAGAGTCTAAAACTCGCACACACATCCCACTTGCCCATGTTGGTTTAGCAGCTGGCCAGCCGTGGCACCAACTACACCTTTCTGTCAGGCCCCAGGTGGCCAACAGCCTTCCCCCACCTCAAAAACTCATCAGCAAATGTCAGGTCTTCACAAGGTCAAGTGCTAGGGATCAATGTACCTGTGGGTCTTAGTGGTATAAAGTTAAGTGTTGGGTCACTAACTGCAGTTCACAATCACCAGACACCCTTCAAGAGATAGAAGAGGAGAGAACCATGGTCTCGGAAGCCCACAGGGGAAGTCATGCCCTGTGCTAGAGTGTCCGCTGTGAGTCAGAACGGACTCAATGGCAGTATCTTTTTTAGAGAGGGTGAGACTGGGCTGCTTTAGCACCTGGTTGTGTAAAGGGTTGGTGTGCGTGGCTGCTTAGAGACAGCTGACATTCAGGTGCACCCACAGGTGCCTCCGAAGAAAGGCCTGGCAGCTGGCTCCTGAAACATCGGCCACAGAGCACTCCAGGCTCTTGTGTGGGGAGCTGGTTCCCCAGCAAAGAGGGAGGGAGGATGTATGAGGGGTACCAAACCACCCCACTCCCCCCAAAAACGGATGCTCATTTGTTATTTTGATGTGAGGGGGATGGTGCATTTGGAGTTCAGGTCAGTTTTCTATTTAGAGGCTCTGAAAAGATTGTATAACAGTGGTGACAAAAAAGACCTTATTTGTGGCAGACAGGAGACTGATTCTGCCCCCGTGGCGTTGCGCCTGCTCCCTCAGTCGTCTCAGCACACCAGTTTGTGGCAGGAAAACCCAGCATGTCTCTTTTGCCCCACGCACCTGACTCGCCTGACTTTGCTCCATGTGACTTTTTTGTTTCCGCGAATGCAGAGGGACATGAAAGGACAGCAACTTGACAGCATAGAAGAGGTGGGAAAAAATAAGGGAGGTACTACAAGCCATCCAAACAGATGACTCTGAACAATGTTTCCAAGAATGGAACTGCAGATTTGACAAATGTACTACATGCAATGCACTTTGTAGATGACAGCGTTTTGTTAAAAAAAATTTGTTTTTTGGATACTCCTTCATCTATGTGTGTGGTTAATAAATGTGGACTTACCTCAATCCCCTGCCCCCGAGAGAGAGAGAGAGAGAGAGAGAGAGAGAGAGAGAGACACACACGTTCATGGTTTGCACTGTGCAAGTGGGGGGGGGGGGGCTGCACCTATGAGTTGCAAGTTCTTATTCCGTAGACAATTACATGTTCAAGAGTCAAGGGACTGAAGAGAAATCCCCACCAGCTCACCTGTCCGTGGGCCCCTGTGAAAGAGGCCTGCTCTAGGGGCTGCCAGGCAGGGAAAGGCAGGATCCTTGGCGTGCATCTCACTTACACACCGAGACAACGCAGCCTGCATGTTCCAGCGTCTCCTGATTGAAAACCCAGAGCTTAGCCAGGGGCGGGGACCCCATGGCCCCAGAGGAGTTCCAGGAACAGGGAGGGGGAGCCAGATGCAGATGACACCACAGCTGGTATCAGATGTGGGGCGCCCAGAGAGAAACAGGACACGGTGCTGAGGCAGGAGTCCTGAGGATTATACGGACGGCAGTGGGGACATTACCCTGTCCCACTTTCTTAGGCCAGGGTCATGTTAGCAGAGGAAGTGACCAAGGGAAACAACAGCTCAAGGCAGCTCTAATTTCCCGGGTCAGAGAACCGACGGCGCACACACCTATGTGGGCATAAGCAAAGCCAGTCACACCAGTGCACAATGTCCCGACCCCAGAACTCCATGTAGACACAATCCCACCCCAAGTAGCCCACCACTCAGGAGGAGAAGGGGACAAAATGTGCATCTGTACCTAGGACCCTGGGAAAGAAAGGGGTTTAAAGGTTACTCGATGGCCAGCTGACTGCCTGTCAGACACACTCTGGCCTCAGCACTTTCCAGTTTCAGTATGGGGGATACACTCATGGTCCACGTAACTTGGCCTCATGCGCCAGGAGGACGCCCCTTCAGATCAGAATACACGGAACTCACAACGGCCCCTCACCCAACCCAAACCCCCCTGCGTGTCTGAGAGGTGAGAAGGACGGAGTGGGAGCGGAAAGGAGAGCTGGCAAGCTCCCACCTGATGACCTTGAGGAAGAAGACCCTCGGAGAGCACACAGTGCGCCCAGGCCAAAGGATCTGTCAGTCCGGACACTGAGCTGCTTCTGGGCCTGCCACGAGAACAAATCCAGCTCAAGTGTAAACACCAAGATGTTCTGGAAATTTCGCCCAGGTCAAGCTAATACTTGGCAAGCTGAATGATATTTCAACTTCCTATGTGGGTCACCACAAACGTACTCTTCGGTGCAGAAGAGACAGGCACTATATGGCACTGTTACGAGTACAGCTGAGAAGTGGCAGCGGGGCCGAGCACAAGAGAAGGCTGCGCCCCTGGCCTGGGCCGCCCACACGCCCTCCCGGGCAGGCTCACTGCTGCAGCCCTGGGCCAACCGGCCCCGCTCACCGAGGGCCTTTCTCCTCGTGGACTGCTCCACTACGTTAGCAAGCACGATGTCCTTCTCCATGGACAAGTCTCTCCCGTGACAGGTCCAAAATACTTCAGACAGTCTCACCATCCACACTTCTGATGGTACTTCTTCCAACACACACTGGTTCTTCTCAAGTCCACCGTATTTTTGATATCCCTCACCCACGCCATCATCGGGAGGCAGCGATTCTCCGGTCTCCCTGGCTCATTTCCAGCTGACACATGTGAGTGAGGTGACGGAAGGCATCAGGGCGTGGGTGAGATGTACCTCAGTCTTCAAGTGACCCCCTTGCTTTGACGCCCTGCAAAGAGGCCTTCCTACAACAGGTTTGCCCGGTGCGGCACGGGGCTGGAGTTCCTGACTGCTGCTTCCACAGGCGCCCGCGGGGGATCCGAGGGAAGGAGGCCCCCGGCACCTTCAGGGTGGGCGCCACTCTCCATGCTGCTGCCCGTCGGGCTTGATGGGAGGCTTTTTGTTTCCTGACGCTGAAGGGTCATCCATCCCGAAAGCTGTAGTCTTTGTGACAAAATAAGCAGGATAAAGTAAATATGCCCAATCCCCGACTCTCGACACTGTCCTGGGTCTGTTAAGGATTAGGGGTTTCTGAGAAGGGCTCACACAGGTTTAAATTAACAGGCAAAAGAAAACAAAAAAGCACCACCGGATAAGAGCAACTGCAAATCTATAAAAATGAACAACCAAATCAACCTCAGTACCATCCAGTCAATTCTGACTCACACAGCAACCCTTCAGGACTGCCTGTGTGCTCCCAAGACTGTAACTCTTGACGAGCGTAGGAATCTTGCCTCGTCTTTCCCCGAGGAGATGGCTGGTGGCTTCCAACTGCCGACCTCACACCTAGCAGCTCACCACGTAACCAGGACGCCACTAGGACTCCAAAGTGGACAACGGGACCATTGAAAGTAAAAATCAAGACATTTTCAAAAACAGGCTGACTTTCCTCTTCCCACCTCAGGCAATTAACACTAAGAATTTTATTGAAAATAAATTCTATTCAATTTGAGTAATTACCGGAGATAAACCATGTTAGTGCTCCTCTCTCCCTGTGTAAATGAATTAGAATACACAAAAACCTCAATAAAAATGAGGGAGAGGCTTATGCACATCATGCAGATTTTTACTATTCACTTTCATTTCATAAAACTGCCATTTCCATTAAAACCCCGTGTAAAAAATGGGATGTTCCGAAGTCAACATGCATATTTATCACTAATGAATTTAAACATTGCTTACCAAGTACCAAGCCAATTTTATAAATGAAATCTCTTTAGAAAGTTAAATTTTTTTTTTTCTTTTAAGAGCTTAAGCAAAAGGCTGGGTTTCTGTAGACCTAGCCACATGATTTTAGTCCTTTCTTTCACATCTTTACCCCCTTGTTTCAGGGGCCTATGAAGGTAGAAATGTGAGATGGAAGGTCAAACAAGAAAACTGAGCAACGTGAGTTTGGGGAGAGTAGGAGTCCTCTTTGGAGAGTTCTGTTGGACAGTTTGAGTCATCCAACTTTGGCCTGTATCAGGTGCAGGGAGCCCTGGGGGCGCTGGGGGGTACCCGCTGGGTAGCTGCTAGGCACCTATGAGCGATGCAGACCCAAGGGCCAGGAAATGAGGCGGTGCTGGCTCCTGTAGAGGTGACGGCCTTCGAGACCCCCAGGGGCAGTTCTACTCTGTCCTACAGGCTCGCTGTGAGTCAGAAGAGGTTCAGGGTCAGTGAGTATGGTATTGGGGTTTGTTTTTGTTTTATATCCTGTATAATGCCTTCTGCAGATCCTACCCACCTGCAATGCAAATTACCACTTTCCTGATTTCCTTCTAGGATGAACACACACACAGACAAATAGAGAACATTGTGATACATGGGGAAAGAATGAGGTTGTCAAGGATTTCTTCGTGCTTGGATCCACGATCATTGCTCATGGACGCAGCCGCCAGGAGATGGAACAAATCTGCTGCAAGAGACCCCTGTGAAGTGGTGAAGAGGACGGAGGCTGTCTTGAGGACAGGGTATTGTCAACTTCCTCCTGTGCATGAGAAGGCTGGACGCTGACTAGGGAAGCCCGGAGAAGAACCAGGGCCGGCATTTGAAGGCAGGTGCTGAGGGAGACCAGCGAAAGCACTGGGGACTGCCCGAACCAACGACTCTGTGTGGGAAAAAGAGAGCCGGGATGTTCCTTAGAGGCAAGGACGGCAAGTCTCTGCCTCGTGTACCTTGAACTTGTCGATCAGCCCTGGGAGAAAGACCTCATGCAGGGCAAAGCACATGGGTGGTGGGAAAGAGGGAGGCCTTTGACAAAATGGACCGACAAGGTGGCTCTACAATGGGCCCACCCATGAGAAGACGGCCAGGGTGGTGCAGGCTGGCGCACCGCCTCCTTCCGTTGGACGGGGGCTGCTATGCCCCAACGGCACTGAGCAACAGCAACAGAGGAGACGAGCCCCCTTTTCTTGTCTCTGCTTCTGGACCGCGCCATCACTGTGGCCGTGGGTGGTACTGGCGCTACTCGTGAGCACAGGACAACCACCGAAGGAGCTTTCGTTTGTGTTTTCCCACTTCCCTTGAGCGGCTGGTCTGTCCCTTTCCCCAGAACACGGGCCTTGGGAAGCCCCGAGAAAGCACCCAGCCATGCTACAACCCAGCTCCCCAGACTGCCGTGTGGGTGCTGCTCACACGGTGAAGACCTTCATGGTCGTGCCAATACTGCGCCCCTCCTCGTTACTCTTGGACAATGTTTTAGGCATTGCTATGTCCCCTCCCCACCCCACTCCCCACCCCCAAAAGGAATGAAATGCAAGGACAGTGCAGTTAGATTCTGAAGAGAGGGATCCTTAAAATCAGCATGAATCCAAGTGAAAGGGCCTTTGATAGGTCGTGCTTTTAAAAAAAAAATCTATTTTCCTGATTGAATTGTTAGCTCACACATTAAATCAATGCTTTGGAAACAAAAATAAAACTCGGCAACCAATGTGTTTTTAATGGCAGACATTGTATTCCAATAATTCAGCAGAAAGCTTAATTGAATAGCTCTTACTTTGAAATAACCTTACACACAGACGTCTAACTTTTCTGAAGAAGTCTGAGAGTGCAAACTGAGCTCGGTGAGTGCAGAAGCCGGCCACCGCGGACAACACCACAACGGCGCGGGCGGGCGGGTGGCAGAGGGCTACCATCTGCAGTGTGGGTGCCGCCTGCCGGAAGACCCACTCCCTTCAGCCCCAACACCCGTCAATGGAGGAACAGGCAAGGGGCAGCCAGGAGGCCCCAGGGGCCTGAGGGAAGGTGGGAGGCTGGGCAGGCACCTTCAGCTCACGTCATGGGGTCCGGCTAACATCAACCACACATGAAGAATTCTACTCAAGAGCATCCCCTGTGGCATCAAGTTGAGTTTCAGCACAGGGTGACCTGACAGGGCAGAGGGCACCTGGACCGTAAGGTTTCCAAGGTTTGAGAACCACCACAGGTCCTCAAACAGACTGCCTCCTGCCCCCTTAGCAGGAAAAAAAAATGTCAATGTGCTTTCCTGGCAACTATAAACTTTTGTACACAGTCCCAAATCCAGGATCAAGTGGAGGTATCCAGTTTTTCAGCTTGTGCACAAATACACACACACACACACACACACACACACACACACACACCATTCCAGTGCCCCCCAGGGGGCACAAACTCTTCACAGGGACAGGTGGCCACATCTTGCCCCCACCAACCTTTCCATCACAGCCAAGAGCTGGCGCGCTGCCCTGCCAGGAATACCCGTGCCAGTTCTCACGAAGGAGGACTACATGGTGGTTAAGATGGGTCCAGATTACATTTCAACAACAGCCGAGTTTCAAATATATGTGAGGCCACAGAGACCTGATCCCGGGTTAGTGATAAAGGAAGGAACCACCACCAAAATCATGAAATGGTTCACACTCAATGCTCTGGGGAGCAAGGAGAAGAGGACCGGGGCTGAGGAGAGGCCTTCAGATCTGCACAGTGTCCATTTGCTCATCATAGAAAGGGTGACCAATTCTTCCCACTCAGCTCTTCTGCACTTCAGGAAGGCGCTCTGTGGCTTCGGCGCTAGGCTGCTCACCGCATGATCAGCAGGTCAAACCCAAAGGCTGCTCCCCGGGGTGTGGTCTTTAGGTAGGGATTATACTACCAGTGTTGTTTGAAGGTGTTTTTTTTAGTGTGTCGGTTACGTTCCACAGAAAGAAACCTACCAAATAGTCTATGTATCATTCAAACAATGATCTTTTGAAATATGCTGCTTCTTGCCCAGAATGCCTTCAATCTACAAAAATACCAAGATCCTAAATTCTGGAGTGGTTGAAATCCACTCTTGTTATCATTCACAGTCGTTCTTGAGCGGTCTATAAAAATCCAGGTGACCACTGCTCACAGGTCTAGAGTAATAGGCATCTCCTTAATGCAAGACCTCTAGTTGTGACCACATCTCCTAGGGGCAGCTGGACCCTGTCCCCCAGAAGCCTCCCTCCATCAGAGACAGAGCCATGACCGCTCTTTCGTGCACTAGGGTTCTCTGACACCAAAAAACTGGCTGGCAACTTTACATATGAGCAAGGACTTCACCTGCCCCACCTAAACCCAGCACGGAGACACAGTTTAGTGCATGGCTGAAGAGCCTCTGAAGACAACTGCGCTTCTTCACTGGTACGAATCCTATGCACGATTTAATCAAGAACTTGTCCATGTGTGGTCATCCACCTATGGACTGCAGGCCTCCAAGTGCATGTCTTCCTGCAGCTAATGGCACCACACGGCTGGGCTCTCGCACCTCTCAGGACGAGGCAGAGCCAGGAGAGGCCTCTAGAGGAGCTTGCATGTAGAGACCCTGCTGTCTCGTGGCTGGAGGGCCCAAGGGAGGGAAGCTCACGAGGAGTGTACCAGCCCTTGCAGGGCATGGACGTGGCCTCTAGGGATGAGCCCATTGCCCATCTGAGCATGAAGGCAGGAAGATGGTCAGGCCTCGGGTGCCTAAGTGGCGGGAAAAGGAGATGATGGGCTTAGGTCAGCAGCTTTGTCAATGGAGCCCACAAGAGGCCATAGGAAAAGGTTGGATGTCTGTGATGAAAAACACCTCCTGCTTCTCCGTTCTCTGCCTCTGGAAACCCTCCTCATCTCTCAAATCACACACAAAGGCGGTCTCCTGTGGAAAGGCTTATCTTTAACTGCCACAGCGGCAGGCGCTCAGTCGGGATCTGGCCCACCTGCTTCCATCCTGCGCTCCATCCACAGGGGGCTCTCCAGTCTGTGTCTCCCCCCC